>JANHGN010016485.1:0-46627 GCA_024605025.1 Megaceryle maxima
ATCACCTAATTACTTGCTTTGGGAGATAATTCAACTATTTAATTATTTTTCAAAAGCTTTTTAACAATTACTTAAAAAAAAAAAAAAAAAAAAAAAAAAGAAGAGATGGAACCACAGGTAACTTTTTCAGAGCTCCTTCACTTTTAAATGCATTTTCCAAGACAAACAGTAAAAGCAGTACCATTTAATTTCTTAAAACACTGAAAAATTTTGTTACTACTGAAACAAATTAAAGCTGTTTTTGTTAATGCAGTCTTTGGAACATGTTGTACAGAGGAAGCTCGCATCTTTCTTTCACTTAGTGTGGGTGTCCTGATATTCTTGGGATTCTCACCTACTCATGTGAGTCAGTTTTATATAATGCTACAACATATAATTTACCTCCTACTCACAAGCCAACGCTTTAGCACTAACATCTTAACCAAGGGTTATTTAAGGAATCTGAACTTAGTACATTTTTATACAAAACTGCGCAAGCACCATTACGTTTGTGTGTCAGTAATCACAGCGCACAGTCCTAAAACTAGAACAAAGAGAGCTGACTTCTTTGCAAAAATAATCAAGGTTGTTTCACCAAATATAGAGCCCCAGAAGATTTAAGTTAAATTATAACCTTGCTCTTGAGCTACACTAGGTATTTAAAAAAAAAAAAAAAAAAAAAAGCAAGCAACCACCTAAATAATAAAAAAGCAATCCTCAATCTAACATAAGATGCACTAAATTACCACATATGCAGTGTTAATGATTCTCTAAAGGAGCGTAGAGCAGAATGGTTATGCGTTCTTATGTTTTTCTCCACATTCCTTAACATGTAACTGAAAAAAAAATCTTAACTGCTTTATTAAGATTTTAAAGCTATGAGAACACATTGGCCAATGTATTCTAGTATTTTAGCTTCAACAATGATGTGTGGAATAACACAGATCAAAGTAGCCAAGTTCAAGGTTAAGTTCGGACACTTCAATAGGTTTTGAGAGAATATTAATTGAACTGTTATCAGCCAGTCAATAACACAGCTAACTCTTTACCTATTTTGTCATTGGCTTCAGAGAAAAAATGGTTCGGTAGCTGACTCAATGCAAGAAAAATTAACTTCAGCTAATTGTAACAGTTAGAATAACAAACTTTCAGCTACTGACAATCTAGGCTACAATTGGCATGACTGAAATGCCTGTGATCAACAGTGGCTCTTTCTTAGTATTCAGTCTATGACTCTCAATGAAATTTAGGTACTTTTCATTACTTTTCCAATAAACTCTGCATTCTCAAGTGACCCCCTGCACTGCAAGAGCTTCAAAACTTCTCTCTTCACATCTTCCTCCTTTAAAGTTAGCTGAATGAGGCAATAGGGAAAAGAATTACCTAGAAAAATGTCTCATCACTAGTCTTTCAATTTTCAATAGTTCCCACATTCCATGTCTTTTCTCACCAGCACCCCAAGCTCTCAAAACCTGTGTTTTCTCCTATACTTGATTCCTTTTGCATACCAATACCTCAAAAATACTTCTGTAACTTCCAAGCATTTCAAAACCAACCATTCAACTGTTGACAGAATATCCCACTTCTTTTGTGACATATCTCTGAACTAAGCAATTCTGCTGATCTTTTTTATGTTGATTTATCTCCTGTAACTCGCCTCCTCTTAAACAGAATACAAATACATCATAAAGCATGTGGGTTTCAATTGTTTACCCAGCTACCTTTGGTGTCATTTTTCTGCTCATGTTCTTCCTCTCCTTCCAACTTCCATTAAGTCAATCAGAGTTTGATCATACTTTTTAAATACCTTACTTTTTCTCACATAAAAGCAGCTTGTCTCACACACTTAAACCTGATCACTTTCATTCTGCCCTGCCCCTGATGCTTGTAGTTAAACACATCATTTTTTCATTGTGGATTCTCCCGCTGCAAACTCAGTGCACACAGCTAATACTAAACTAATTCCCCCTCTCTCTGTCACTGTTGACAATCTATTACCTACACTTGTAGTCTTTATTTCAGTTTTTCTCTTCCATTCTAACAAATTGTGCCCTGCATTTCTAAAAATCTCTATTTTCTTCTCTATCCCTGCTCTTAAAAGTCCACATTTAAGCCAAGGTAATTTCTCAGATTACTACCATTGTTTTTTTTCTGTTCTTAAATTTTTTTTTAAGTCCTCACAATTCCTCTCCTTAATGACATTCTACATTCACTTACTGACAATGCATTTTTTGTTCCAATTGAATTGCTTCCCAGTTCCACCAGCATCACCTCCAAACAAGCCTCCCTAGCCATGAAAGCTCTGCAGAATTTGGCTCAATCTCCCATTCATACTTCCTGCATCTGAACCTCATTCTGTGATCTAGTATATTCAGTTAATCATCTCTCTCACTCCTTTGGCACTTCTCAGATGTGAAATTTACTCTGAAACATTACAAAACAACATCCTTGAAAAAAAGAAACCTTTCTTTAAAAATACAGTACTCAAAGAGCTACTCCATGTTTAACTGATGAAATGTATTAAATTAACTGCTTGATCCTCTACATATACATTAAATAGACATTCCATGCTTTCTCCCCAGGGATTACTTTCCAGCTTTGTTTTCTAAGACTGGAAACAAATGCTCATCTACTATTATGCAGGGTTTAAGGACTCAGATTTATTACAAAATTACAATCATTTCATACATCTAAAATGAGTTGCTGAGTATGTTGCAATAAAAGCAGACTCCTTTCTTACTCAAAAATTTATGCCTTGTTTCAAACCCCTTTCAGACTAACCACAGTCTACTGAGACTACGCAGAGATCACGTTAAAAAGTTACAATCCTTTTTATTCACAGTTGTCTCTGATCTGAAGATCTACAAATGATAAAGACACTCTTTGACAGTACTCGATGCTGCAAGTCACCAAGTACACATTAAAATAAAAATGAGACATTCATAGAAATATACCTAAACATGACTAAAAAAAAATGTGAATGGAATCGTGTCTCACGACAATAGTGATACAACAAAATCTGGAGTCATTCAAGGATATTCTGTTTGGTACTTACACCAGTTCTACAGCCTTACCTGAAGCATATAAGAATGATAGTCATTGTTATGTGCTTACAAGGAAATAGTCAGAATGCTCACTAAGATTTCCAGTAACTTATTCAGAACAATATGAATAAAACTTGAAGAAAAATTTTGATTTAAATGTTCTCTATAAATATTGGTAATTATCAGTATAAATACTCAGTATATAATCTTATAACATTATCAGTATAAATAAATACTGATAATTATCATATAGCTATACTTCCATATAACATGAACTCTCCATGTCAACCATTTCAGTTATATTCACTGCATAAATGAAGTTGTATGTTACTTGCTTAAGTTAAACTAAACTGTTAAGTGAAATAATAGACTGTAGTGTTGAGGTCTTGTAACAGAGGTGAAAAAGGTAAAGCAAAATTCAGCTGAAAACAATGATGCCACATCTCCCAGATGAGAAATACTGACAAGTAATACTGGGGACAATCCAACAATAGTCTGCAATATATTTTTAATAAGTGTTCCTTTAAACACTGATTAAGCTGATTCTGAAAAAAAAAAAATTAAATTATTTTAGACAATGGGAAAAAGCAGTTGGTCTTGCAATTAATCACAACATAAGGTTTGCAGCAATCTATGACACAAAACCAACATAAAACATGGAACCAAACTCAGTAAAGATGACAAAATATCAGAGTGAAAGGGAAAATAGTTAAACAAAAGTGTAAGAGAAAAGGACCTATTCTGTTCCAGCAGAAACTAAAATGTGCCTGGAAGCAATCAGTCTGGACATATTTTCTCTTATATCAGCTTCCAAAAGGTAGAAATCTACTTCCCCTAGACATTCAACTCAAATGGAAATTATGCCTCTCATACTACTCAATGGCTAATACAGAATAATTCACCTGATTCAGGCTATCTAGTTCAGAGTCTAGACAAAGAAAGCTCAACCTCCTCCTCGAGGTCTAAAGACAATAAAAAACCACACACAAAATAAACCCCACAAAATAAATAAATAAATAAAAACCAACAACAATAAGAAAAATAGATATAATATCGTCTTAAAAGACACATTTCCACGCCTTTCCACCCCTGCCAAATGCACTCGGTATGCAGACTATAGGGTGGGGTTTTTATGTTCAGCCAGGCTGACTGAGGTACAACAAAGCAGATTCAGAATAAGGGTTTCTGAGAATTCAAAAATTTGGAATTTCACAGTGAAAAAAAAAAAGCAGAAAAAAAAGTTATTCTACTGTGATGAACAGATATGTAGACTCAATTTCTGTGCATTCTCACCACTCTTTGTACTGCCATCCTGGGAAGAAATTTGCCCAAGAATTTAAATAGTACTTATATCAGAAATTCCTGGCCCTACAAGGGGCTATACTATGCCTCGGAATTCTAAACACTTCTATTTGCATCCTGCCCAAGAGCTATAATTTCTATGATTCAACTACTAAAACCTCAGCAGACTGCATATACTGTACCTTTCCAGTGAGGAACTGGAGCTAGAAAATTTTAGTTGTATTCCTATGCTTTGAAGAAAATTTGATTTGAGCCTCTGTTTTTCTCACTTACCATGAGAGTGGGAGGGGGAATTAATTTCTGTGAAGACTCTGATACAGAGTCTTTGAACTAAAAATCAGTTTTAATTAACAAGGTATTAACTGTGTGTTTGTCCTGTGTAGCTTGCTAGAGATCAGAGACACAGTCACAGGAAAAAAACTGTACTATTCTGAAGTGCAGGCAACTGACTCATAATAGGGGACACTTGCACTCCATTCTCTAATGGGCTCACTATCATAATGGTTCTCTGTAGCCTACTATCCAAAACAACACTGAACACTATACAACTTTTTCTTACCCTAGCAAATGACTGCCTAACAAAACAAAAAGCCTTTCATTAAAACTGATAGCTCTCAATGCCAGACAGGAACTCTGCATGTCATGTTACTGTCATCCATTGTCATTTACCTCTTGTTTACTCTGCCTGTACTCAGTAAACAACAGTAACCCAGCATGTATAAGAAACTAAAAATCCTGAACGTGTAATTTAATATATTACCTTAAAATTTACAAGGTACCATTAAAAAGAAAAATTATCTATAAACTAACACTGCAGTAAAATATAAGTCATGGTAAATGTAAAAATAAATATTTAAATATTTAGATTCCCCCCAATAGAAGCTAATTAATGCACTTGAATCTTGCTTAAGTGAGAAGAAAACACAGCAGGAAACTAGACTACCCAAGTAAAACTGTTTGAGTATACAGTTATAATGGAAAAGCTCATTTCACGAGTGGCAAATATCTCCAAGTCCCCTTTTGCATTCACAGGCAAGACAGCTTAAACAAATTGTTCTGCCAACATTTCTAGAAAAAAAATAAAAAAGAGACATGTGTGTCTGAAGGCATCTTTTCCAGATACTGTCAACAAGGCAAGCAATGCTAAATAATGATGTCTGCAAATCACACGCTGATAGTTTTTAATCACAAAACCTGATAAAGCATTTAGTGATATCGTTTGTAAATGCTACCTAGTAGCAAGAGAACTAACTTGTAAACAATAGCACACTCTGACTTTTACAGTATATTCGGGTGAGCAAATTGTTTGTAATACAAAGCAGATGTCACACACTTCTACAAAGAGAGGATTGAAAACGAGAATACATGGTAGGAAGCGATTGTGAGCTTCCAAGTACTACGTTAGCAAATAGCAACAGTAAAAGTTACTAATATCCAAAGAGAGATGTAGGCTCAAAAGAGATTGAATACAATCCTTATCTGCACAATCAGGCCCTTTGCCCAAAGGCTATCTCTGCATCCTAGATATTTTGCCCAAACTTCTACCACTTTTTCCAAAGTCTTATGCTTTGACACTTCCACCTCTTCTTCACTAACATGTAACCATTAGCTGGTGACTTCTCAGTACTGTTTGGGCCTTCGTTCTCAAGTCACCCTCCTCCTGCATACTTCATAGACTTTATGTGGAAGAATAAAATAGGCCTGGAAATTACATTGTTGCTCAGAACAACTAAACCCAAGAAGCAAGATGACATCTTTACTAGAGATTTTCAGCCTCTTCACTTGCCATTAGGATACCCTGAGCTCTTAGGAAAGGGGTAATTGTCTGTATCTGCCTAAAATATGACTAATAACCAACAGAGCAAACAGAATTGCTCAGCTCCACCTCCCAAAAGCATATACAAAACTGACCCTAACAATCCTAAATATTTCCTAAGTCCATTGCTAAGAGTTTATGTTCCTGGAAGAGACAAGTTTATTGCTTTCTATTTAAAGACAGTTTAAAACCCATGTAAATAAATAAAAAAAAAATATTAATGCTGGGTCTAAAACTAATTTACACTTTTCCGAAAATAAAAGCATAAAAATAAATAGTTTTCAAGGACAGAATTTGTGTGCACCCATCTTTTCTGCACATTCATGTTTGAGGTTAAAAAGACAGACCAAACATTGTTTCCTTCCATAGGTAGCTATTCCTAAGGGCACTTATGAAGAATAATCTCTATTAAGGAATAAACATTCATGATGTTATTTACTTGTAAGGCATGTCTGTGAGCTAAAAGGTATCTTAGCATATGTTGCACTATACACTGACTTGTTGGGTCTAGAATTATTATTTCCTAGAAGGATGTTTGGCAGTCTTTGTTAGTATAGATGATGCCTTTGGAGCACCTACCGAAAAAGCCTTTGATTCATTTATTAATGGATCAAAAGAAAAAAATCACAAGAGCATATTTATTTAATGCTCCGGGAAAAGACAAAGGAATTAACAGCATAGTCCCAGCCACTCCCATGCAAGAAATAAAAGTTTGTTCTAATAATAAGTCCCTCTTCACACTGAGTGCTTGTCTAACCTAAGATAATATTAATTGAATCCCTTAGCCAACAATACAGCATCTTCTCTACACCAGTTTCCTTCCACTACAGCAAAGCATGTATTAAGTGATGACTGCAAAGGGAGTGCATAGCCTGAGGGAAAGGAGAAAGAAGAGCTGACATACACATACTGCTTACTTCAAGTCCTGTGTTTATATATTTATAGAACTTTTATGGAGAAGTACCAGATCCAGCTAAAATATACCACTGGGAATACTGAAAAAGGTTTAAATCATTACTGAGTTACACAGAAGGGAAAGACGAGGGTGAGCCAAGGGCTGACAAACTAATAAGAAAATTCAGCTACAAGCAGCAGAGGCTCTTGTTCTCTCTTTTGGGACAGAAAGAAAATTAGATCTGCCTGAGCAAGGGACAGATTTAAAAAAATACTCCTCAGAAAAGTTTGATTTAATGTATTTTACTTTCTATGTAGGCTGGCTGAAAGTGCGAGCATAATTCCTCAATTTGACCCAGCTAACACAGAATTTGTTATGCCAAGGAATGAGATTTCTTACAATCATGACGAAAATACTTTCCTATGCATTCAGCTGTAAAAACATCAGTGCCATATTATTCAACAGTCTTTTGTCAGTGAAGGGTTTCAAGAAAAGAAAACAACATAAAGCCCATAACCCTAATGATAATAATATAATTCCATCCTTGACAGAGAGTCATTAGCCAAGGTATTCCAAACCTGTTTAGATACTTAGTGCAGGCAATTGTTACTTCTCAAGCAAAAAGAAGAAAGAAATACCTGATTAAAATTTATCTAGTCCTACGGTTAAGTTGCTTCCTGAGGAACCTCTCTGTTATAATAGGCTGCAAACGATTATAGTACTTGCAAATACACCCACAAGCCTACACTAATTAACATTAGAAACTATACACATTTAATGTCTTCTGTTACTTCAGTATTTATATATACAAATGCACCTCAGTTGCATACTCTGTAAACCTCACTTCTCCTTATTACAGTCAGACCAGCTGAGATACAATAGCCAAGGGCTTTGGATTTATTAAATTCAACTTTAACATAGACTTTGCTCTCTATTCTATCAGAGTCTTAGTGATTCATTAAAACTGTATGCATTCATTCTCACAGGCACTCCGTGCAGCAGGAAAGTGCCTAATATGACCAGTGGTTGCATAGAAGTTAATGCAAATACAGCATAAAGCTTTTTAAATCTCAAGCTTGCACATTAAAAGCTGGGCTCATCTTTCTTCTCTGTTACCTAGTCTGAAAGCACAGAATAGATGGCTTGCTTCATTCCCCAAAGACAGCAATGTTGTTATTGCCAAAGGTTTTTGGCCAAATGTAAAAATTAAAGCTAAAGACTTCAGAGGAAATGTTAATTAATCAAAAGTTACACATAACTGCAAGAACTGATGATAAACATCTTTCCAATTTTGCACCTTTAGAGAAAGAGATGCACATTTCTTTCCTCCTGCAAAAAAATCTCCAACGTTAGCAAGCAACATCCTTAGACCCTTAAGGTCTAACCCTCTTGTTCTGAGCAAGATGTTGAAATGATCAGAAGCTAACTTCATCTTTCTCTAAAACCTAAGCTAAAATAATTTCATTTGTGCCAGACCTCTAAAATGTCACTACTTTCCAAAAGAACAACATACAGCAGTTTCATGGCTTTAGATTGCAATTGCCTAAATTCTCTAAATCTATTAATGTGAAAATATCATTTCCCTTCCCTCTTCTTTGCCCCTGTAACTCAATAACAGGCTCTTACTCAGCAAAATATTTCCAGCCTTTACTGCATAAACTATTTTTCTGATTTATCAGGTACTTAATTGTGGAATGCCTACTCTGTCAGTTGCTGCACTTGCTAACTGAGCACTCTGCAAGGCTTGTTCTGCTCTGCTGTTGCAGCTCAGTGAGCTCCAGAACACTCTGATTACGTGCCAGAATTGTACCAAGTTTAAAATAGAATATCACACAGATGCACCAAGATCTGTTAGTCATTCTCTTAACAGCTCTACCACGCCATTAAGAACTAAAGAAACAAATGTGAATTAACTTATTTTAAGAATTCTCTATTAACATGACAAAAATGATGGCTTTACTGATAACAATCTCCTCTCACATGAGATCTTTGATACTACAATTTTCTATCTCATAATTCATTATTAAATATTTTTTCATCCTCTTGGGTTAAAAAAACCCCAACAAAACAACAAAAAGAACTCCTCATTATAAACCATGTTTTCTTATGGTTTATGAAAGAGTTCTGTAATAATTTATCTAAGAGGTGCTGTATTGCATATTCTTTCTAAAAAATTAATTTGCAATTACCTAAAATAATTATGTTTAGCATATGACACAATAAAGATTTTACCTGCCACTTCTCTTTAGTGCAAATATGATGCCTTTCTCCTGAAAGGGAAGCAGTTTCTTTCTCAGTCTTCCAGGTAGAAAGGACAGCATAGCATCAACATTTTCTGAATAAGAAGCTTCACGTGTAGGTGTCTTCTGGAATGTACTAGCCATGTTGAACCTAAGGAAAAGACAATTAAAAAAAGATGCTTTATTTAAAAGACAGGTCTGCAATACATTACAGATAAAGCTTCATGGAACAATAACAATCATACCATTTTGAAATATTCTGTATCTACACAATTTTTCTCAAATCTTGAGAATTTTCCCTAGAAAGCACAAAATAATGCAGATGATGGAGGAAGAACCCAGCACCTCAGTTCCCTATTCATGGATGAAAGTTATTAGCTGTTCAAATAAAGCTTACTTACAGACATTGAAATATAACTCTTTTAGTTAACATTGTTCAGAAAAGGTACAGGGGAAAAAAAAGGTTATTTAACCTTCTGATGACAGAACGAACAGTGCTCCAAAATTTTTAATCCTAACAATCAAATCAGGACAAAAGGACAAAGATGCCCAGTTTGGGGGAAGAAAAAAAGAAAATAAACCCCAACAAACAACTGCATAAAGGAATTTATACCCCTCACAAAGAAACAATCTTAAACCACAGAATTAATGAAAATTATCAGACTGAAATTATCAGACTGAAAATGTGGATTCTTCATTTTTGTCCAAAAGGACAGGGTCAGAGAGGTTCTTTTATAACTTCAATAGACTTAATATAAACAAACAAATGGTTAAAAAGCTCATTAGCAGCACACTAACTAAACATGAGGAAAGCAACAAGCCTTCACATCAAAGCATTACCTAATTATTTTGGATTTGTGACCTGTGTGAAGAGCAGGGTTACCTTAATGATCACAGGAACAAAGAATATCAGCCATGATACGGTTCCTGTACTGTTAACAGTAGTTGTTGTAGCACCAGGTTTGACGGCAAAATTCTGAACACACTGCACTCAAATTTTTTGATACTGATGTATTTCTGAAGCAACTTGGAAGAAGTCAGAGTCTGGTTCTCATGGATTTGGTGTTGGTGCTCAAGGATATGGTGTAGTAGTGGCCCTGGTAAATTAGATAATGGTTGGACTTGATGATCTTAAAGGTCTTTTCCGACCATAGCAATTTGGTGATTCTGTGAGATATGACTTGGTGGGATGAATCATTGTATTCCCTACAAGAAAAGCATTAAGCTAAATGGTCACTCAAGTGCAGGCCTAAGTAACCTGTTTGTTTACACTGACAGGTTACAAAGTAAGACAGACCTGTGGACAATGCAAATGGTTAAATGAATGAGCACTGTAAAGCCTGATCATGAAAAACAGAGTTTCTTTCTAATTTACAGAGTGCTTGTGAGGAGGCAAACCAAACAGGTTGATTGAGTTGAAACTATATGCCACAGTGAATAAACAGCACCTCTGTATTCCTAAAGAATTTCATTTATGGAATTCTAGCTACAAAACCTGGCATATGCTCTTCCAGCTGAAATTACAGTCTCTTCAGTAAAGAAAACCTAGCTATAACTGCACTGCACTCTACCTACAGCCCAAGCTGAAAAAGCCCAGGCTTTAAGCTGTAGCACAACCATACAAACATCTTTTAACATTCCATCTTTCATGGGCCTACGTTTGACTAAAACTGAGAAACCCTTCCACTGGGATGGGAGGGGGATTCTCACTGGCGTTTGCCGAGGTTGTGGGAAGCGCAGGGCCCCCGAGAGCCCCTCTCCATGGTGCTTACCCCTCTAGAGCCGCGGCTGCGGCGGGTCGGGGCGCAGGGAGCCCCTGGCCGCGGTGCTGCAGGGTGAGCAGAGGAGATGGGGGGGTGGATCTGCCGATCGCCACCTGTACGCACCCCAAAGTACAGAGTCAACCCGGTCCTGTCTTGTTTAACAGTTAATATTGTCTTAAAAATCAGGGAGATTCAAAGAAAAAGAGAAAGAATAGAGGACTAGAGAGCACTGCAAAAAATAAGTTACTGAAATTTTCCACTTCTGGAGGAAAAAAAAATTAAAAAATCACTGTCAGTACTGTTGACAAAAATGCCTGTAATTAGGTAAAAAAAAAATAAATCAAACCAAATAATAAAAAAAAGGACTGCCACCCCCACCATAAAAATGATAAAATAAATAAAGAAAAAAAAAAGAAAACCAAAAGCAAACAGCAAAAAAAACAACCAACCAACCAAAAGGACCTGATTGTTCTAGAAATCCACAAAACTGTTGTAGAACCCTAGAAAAAATAGGATTTTGGAGTATCCTGTCACCAGCATCACCAGTCAGACTAATGACATTCAGACAGAGAATGAGCAAGTGCTTTTTTTGGTTAGATGATGAATTCTAGGCATATCTACCAAGAGACGCATCACAGACATTCAGAGAGCTGGAAAGAAAATGCTGCAGATGATCCTACCGTCAAGGTCCATGAGATTGTCATTGTGAAAGTACTGAACAGGGTAACACTGGAGAACTTCTGCGCATACCTTCTGAGGCATCTATTACCTCTTCTACAATGACATGGTGTATAACCACAACTGTTTTGATGTACCATTCTGATGGACAATGTGGGGGAAAGGGAATTTAAAATATCGAGCAACACTCAAAGCTGAGGCATAAGGTTGTATTTACCTTTGTTATGGATTTTGCTCTATTTTTGTATTACATTACTTAGCTGCTAGAAAATTTACTTTATGAAGCATATTCTTGAAGACTAAGCCTTTGTTTCACATACAAAGCTCTAGAAATTTTATTGCACATGTATGAAATCAACAGTCCTAGCTGGAATCATAGATGTGTGTGCATGCATATACACACACTTAAGGACTTCTCTATAAACGTGCTTTCAACCCTGGTCTCAAAAACATGTAACTCAAGGGTCTGAAGACCTGATCTAATTCACTGGATGAATGCAAGTGATTCACACACCGATAAGAACTCTACAGCTGGAGAGAGACTGTCATTGTGCTTCCAACAGTGGGATTAAGGTACAGAAAACCCAGTTCTCAAATGGTACTATTGGCAGAAAGACAGGATCTTTTCTCCCTAGATTCATATCAGGTCATGCACTCAAGGTGCTAAGTTAACAGCAGACAAGCTCAGCAGTGATAAATCTTTTCCTGATACAGTCATCTGACTAAAGACCTTCTAGAACATAACCTGTCCAGAGAAAAAGAGGAATACCTTCTGAAAGTCCATGAAATAGCCATTTATAAAGAAAATCAGGGTTTCTTTTGCAAACCAGACATTCTGTGTCATCTAAGTGTGACTGCACTACTGACAATGGCTTCCCCCCATCCTAGTTTTTTGTAAGTGGAATATCTCTCGTATCTTTAAAGAAACAACATTCTTGAACCTTGGGCTTCAGGAGCATTCAACAGCAGATAAAAGTACTATGATAAGTATGAAGGCTTTTTGATTCATGTCCATAATTAATCTTTGCTTAACAGAAGGAGGAAAGCCTCTGGCCTGCCCTGAATACCCAAGAGATGCATTTCACAGGAAAGAAGTCATAAAGCGCTCGTAAATACCTGCTTTGTCTCTCAGCTGAGCAAACAGAAATGTTTCAGCTCTAACTGTTGGGAAAGCAACCATAATCACTTCAATAGTTCTATCACAATATTTTCAACAATTTTTTTTTTTTTTTCCTGTAAGACTTGATTAAGGGACTTTAAGACTACTGGAAAAAAAAAAGAAACACTAAACATTTCTGTAGAGCCAATCTTAAACAAGTATACTGCCTGATTGGTGGATCCAACAAACCTGTTTAATGCTCAGTTCTGTGATTCAACCCTCAAGAAGATTTCTGACTCATTTTCTGTGATTAATTTATATTCTATAAAAGCAGAGAAAATGATATATTTCTGATCAGCTTGCTACGTAGCTTGCTGTGAGTGACACTATGAGAATGACATGTTAACATAATGAACTTACTGTTGAAATAGATTATGATAAGATTCTTTCACTGAAACATTGAATAAAAGCCCTGCAATTTCAGAAGCATAAACATGAATTAAGAGGCACATAGATTCATCAGTACATAGCAATACTACCATAAAAAAATGTTTCTGCATCAATCACCAATAAGGTTAAAAGTGACTTTGCAGATTTATCTTAAAAAGCAAGAGCACTACAAAATTCACTACCAGATATGTACAAGGTTTTGTCTATTTTTTTTCCTCTGGGTGAATAATTAAAATAAATGAATGATAAATAATTATAAATAGCTGAATAATTAAAGAAGTCCACATGCAGTGGACAATGACTATTATAAAACCATAAACAATGACTAGCATGAGCACAAGACAAGACAGCAATATGAATTGTGCATTACTAAACCTTTCGCACATTGCTCCTTGGAAAGGCAAAGCAGTGGCCATTGTCACATTAACACAACAGTCTCCTAATTACCAACTTTATGCTCCAGTCCTTTGTGTTTACCTTATCTATACTGTTATTTTAACTTGAACTACAAGCTTCCCCAAGATGGTCTTTGCCATCTGCTGTGTATAACTTGCCACTCTCATGGTTGATTATTAAGTAAAAGAATACCTCTGGTAAAATAGTTGATGCTCAAGATACGATTGCATGAGAACATGTATTTTGGAATGAAGTTTTAAGAACTTGGATAACTGAAATGCTTTTTTTTTTTTTTTTTTAAGCAACACTTACATAGTTGTTCCCCAAATCTTTTAAGTTTACTTCAATTATTCTGAATGGGCACTTTTTAACGATCATACAGACTCATACCCTGAATATTCCAAGACCTCTGTCATGATTTCTGACTAAACAGCAGTGATAAAAATCCATATTCAGTCTATACTCATACCTGCAGCACTATTTTATGATATCCAAAGCTACTGAAGGGACCATGAAAAGTATATTGATCCTCTGAAAGATTTATTTTGGTTGTGTAGAAAATAAGAATGAACAGTGATGAAACAGGACAGAGAAAGAAATTAATTCCACCGAATTGCCTTTTATTGATTTGCTAAAGTAATAATTATACTGAGAATCGATGCCTTACTTGTGTTTAATGATTTTGGCATCAGTGGCCATTTAAATTTTGTTTTGAGACAGATCAATTATGTACACCACTGTAGTAATATTAACAAATAAAAATAGTCTTTAAAAAAAATAAATTAGTCAGAGTAACAGAAAACCTGCCTATATCTGTTGTTCTACTCGTTGCAGCTTTGGAAGATCTAAGCAGAAAGAGAAAAGGTGAGCACATGTGTTCTCTAACTACAATTTTTCATTTGTTTCTGTGTCCTTAATGTTCTGTATATGCATTCCATCAACTTTCATACATCTCTAGATCACAAGCTCTGGAACTTTAGCTCTCTGAGGCAAAACAGATCTAAGAGGTTTGTTGTGGAGACCTAAATTTTCACTTAGAGTTCATTCAGCTACACAAGTTTGATGAGTATAAACGTAAAAACCATGCAGTGTTTTCTCAATTGCTTAAAGGAAATCAAGGATGAAATAGATGAATTACTAAACCAAATAACTTTTCATCTAAAATTGCTTTAGTATCTCAGGACTAGCTACAAGTAAATGATGCCAGCTTTTAAAAGCAGAAACAGGGAAGACTCATGGAACTATGACATGATTCATTTATAGGACATAAAAATCAGTAAAAAGTTATGAAGAACTTGTGAATACCAGGATAAATGCACCTATTTGATGGAAGTCAACATGTCTTTTATAAAAATAAGTCTTATCTTTTAGGTCTGCTCAAGTTTTTTTGAAGGGGGTCTAACAAAATGTACCTATAAACCAGTTGATGCAGTGCAGTTTCCACTATTTGTCAAAACTACATGAAGTAAAAAAAAAAAGTTTTATTAACATATTTGTACAGTAATTAACATTTCCAGGAAAACTTTTAAAGAAGTGCCTCAAAGTTTTCAGAAAACAGAGCTGTTTTGTGAGGATATAAACCCACTATTTATTTTCACAGGCAACCACATAGAGCCTTTCGGTAACAGTTGCCTAAACCAAATGAGTATTTCCATCATGCATTTGTTTCATGAATTTCCCCTTGATTGTCTTAACTGCTTCACGACTCAGTAAAACTTAATAGGGAATTTAAGGCTCCAAGACAATCATGGGACCTTGGGTGATTGATTCATCAGACATTTTTTCCACCAATGGACTAATAAAGCATTGAAAAAACACCTGTCATTAGAATACAGCATTTTTTAAAAAGTTACAAGAAAAGCAATCAGGCAGAACAAAGGTCATGGCAAAGCTCTGTAGCATGCAACAGTTTTTCCCCAGGCCAGTGTACTGGACTTAGGGAAAACAGACACCTTAATAACAGACACCTTAATACCTGCCTAGGGGCATTTTTTTTCTTTTTTTTGATTCATGCAATTCCTGTATACAACAGCCTTCTGCAATAGCAAAACTACCCAAGCACATGCCGTGATAACCCAGTAACAACAGCCAGGGCGAATAGAACTAGCGAGACCTTTTGGCACAAACATGGGCTGAGAAAGAACAATTCACCTGGAACCTCGTCCCTTCACAACGAGCGAATCCCACCTAGGGCAGCCCCCGACACTGCTTACAGCGCAGCCCCTCAGCGCGTTACACACCGCTCATCGCGGGGCCAGGCCGCGCCCCCGGCCCGGCCTCTACCCGTGAAGGGGGGCCGTAGGCTTCCTCTCACAACAGCACCGCGAACCGCCACCCCTCCCTCCTCTCAGGCCACTGCGCATCACACCACAGCGCAACCGCAGGGAACAGCCTGGAAACGGCACCTCCCGCTCCCTGCTACCCAGAAGTGCCGCTCACAGGCGAGGGCCACAGGGCCGGGCCCCGCCGCGCCGCTCAGAGCTCCGACCGCCGCGCCCCGCACCTTCGCGGGCTCCGGGCTCAAACCACCGCCGCCAGGAAATGACGCGCGGCTGAACAGGGTGCACGCACCCGCGCGCTTCCCGCCGCAGGCTGCCGCGCGCGCGGTACTTCCGGACTCGGGAATGGGTTTTCGGTTTATTTTTTTGTTGGTTTTTTTGTGCCTCCCCCCTCCGGCCGCTTCCTCGAGAGTGTTAAACAGCCTGTTCCTGCCCGGCACCGGCCCCCTCGCTGCTCGGAGGGTGCAGAAGGGAGAGAGGGAAGGCTGAGGGAGCTGGAAGGGGAAGGAGAGCGGCGCGGTTACCTCACAGCAGAGGCCACTCCGAGAGGGGCGGGCTGGCTGGGAGGAGAGGGCGGCAGGCGCAGAGATGGCGTTAAGGGCCTGGCAGAGCAGGGCGCTCGCAAAGCAGGACACCCCGGGCAGGGCTACCGGCTCTACAAGTTGGCGCCAGGAGCGACGGAGGACTGGAGATTGGGCGAGGGGCTCGGCGGGAGAAAGGGTGCGCGGCTAAGCTTCGACTACAGCTCCCATCCTGCCCCGCGCCCGCCCTGTCGGTGGTGCAGACTCTCGGTGCGCCCGCCGGCAGGTCTAGCGGGGGTCACCTAGCGGGCTTGGGGTGCCGCTGCTCGGGGTACACCGCTTCCCAGGCGGCCCTGGACTTGCTCGGGCGCATTACGGCCCAGGGAGGGTTGCCACTGCCTGGGGGAAGGGAGCCGAGGCAGAGGGGACACCCGGGCTGTCATTAGCGGCGGCAGCAGTCCATCTGCGCGCGGCTGCCTTGCCACTGGTCGTCGGCTGCCTACAGTGGGCGGGCGTCGCAGTATCGGTCTCAGAACGAAGGCGGGATTCTTACTGGTGGACGCGGCCGTCTGTCAGCGCAGAGGCGCCCTACGATTGGCCGTTGTCTTTTGGGCGGGCTTGCGCTCGCGTAAGCTGAGTGGTGCTGAAAGGCACCACTCACCGGCATCGCCGGGGGGAGGGTGACGCGCCGCTAATTGGCCCGCGTGGCCGTTAATCATTAGCGTTCCGCGCGGCTATTGGCGGCGGTGGCGCGGCGAGGCGGGCCTTTCTCCCCGCCGCGGCAGCAGGAGGAACCTGGGCGGCTGTCGGGGCTGGCGATGGGGTTAAGCGCCCCTCGTGCGTGATCCCGCCGCCGCGCCGGCCCCAGCCCGCCGGCCGCGCTGCCGCGGTAAGGAGCCCGCCGCCCCGCTGGGGAAGGCGCCCGTGGGGGCGGGGGGCGGCGGAGCCGAGTATCCCGCTGAAGAGAGCGGGGGGAGAAGGAGGAGGGAGGGGGGGGGGGGGGGAGAGAGAGGAGCGGTCGGCCGCGCCCGCAGTGCGGAGAGCGGGGGGCAGCGGCTGAGGGAGGGCGGCCGCGCGCGCGCGGGGGGAGGGGCGCGTGCCGCCGCCGTTGGGGCCGGAGGGCGGCGGGGGCCGCTGCACCTGCACGCCCTGGGGACGTGGGGGGGGTGTCCCGGTCTAGGGAGGAAAGGCTGGCCCCGTTTCCCTTCCCTAATATAGGCAGGGCTGGCCTCCGCCGGCAGCGGAGGGGAGCGGGACACAACACAGCGGGCCGGAGCTGCTCTCCCGCGCCGCCTCGCCGTGGGGCCGCCGGTCGGCCCTGGGGCTGCGCCTTCGGCCTGCCGCAGCCCTGCGCCTCCCCGGCCTGGGGTCTGTCCCAGCCACGTTGTCGCGCTTACTTGTTGGACGATGTTGGTCCCTGGGCAAGCTCTCGCTCGGGGAGCCGGCGGTGGGGAGCCGGTTGGCGGCTCTCGGAGCACTTCAGGCCCTTCAGGCGGGTGGGTTCCAGGGGTGCAAAGTGTTGCAGGGGTGGGTTTTTCGGGTGTAGCCCCTGGGGTTAGCAGTAGTTGTTTGCAAGCGTGTTGCGCTCAGCTATTGTGGGTTCTATTTAGAACTCAGGTTGCCTGGGGGAAAATGTTATATTCGTGGTGTTGGAAGAGGGTTATTAATTTTTTTTTTTTTCCCCTTTCTGTTGCACGTTGGACAAATCTGCATGTGGATATATCTAGCATACTATAATCCAAAGTGTAAGTAGAATCGAGAGCAAGTTGTGTCGCAACTTGTTTTTTGCGGTCTCTCTTAATAACATTTTTCATTCGTTTTTCAGCACTGAAGAAGGGTTTCACTATATGAGGAAGAGAGAATGAGATAGAAAAATAAGTGAGGTGTACCTGTTCCTTATATTTAGTCTAAGAAGAGTTTTGATTATTCACATTAGAAGATTTGCACAAATTGTCATAATTAAGACTGTAGTACAAGATGCATGTTGGTGGATTTGTGTGGTCTCTAGAGAAAGCTGGATTAAGCGTGATTTTAAAAAAACCCAACACAAAAAGAGTGATGGACGCTTTGTTTAGGGTGCATTGTCAGGTGATATAATCTACAAAAGTGTGTAGTGTTATGGAGTATTTTTTAAATTGTTTGAATTTTTTAATATTGATGCTCTTTTTTTATTAGCCTGAAATTGGAGAGGTCTTACGTGCCTCATGGAGAATAGGGAATGTGTTGGGGTTTTTATTTCCTTTTACAGAGTGGCTGAGACTGGTCTTTTTGCATTGAGGCTTTCACTTGTGATTTTCAACAAGGTTACTTTCTCTTGCCTGGTTTTCTATAAAGAGTATTGTAGTTGAGACTTCCTTTTTGGTTGAATGCTAAACAGAAGACATGATCACAGCAGTTTTACAGTGCAGTATTTCTTGTGAATGTTAGGAGTAACAAAAATGAAATTCTAAAATTATTTTTAAGAGGTTTTATTCAAACAATTTGCTATTTTGGAGAAAGAAGTGTCAATGGAAACATATTTTCTTGGTCTTCCATTTGTTTGTTAGAATTCATAATATTATCAGGCAGCTAATATTAAGTGTTTATTTTAAACTAAATACTGTGATATCAAGGGTTTGAGTATTTTGTAAAAAATCTGTAGTTTATAGCTCCTTAATAAAAAGAAGAAAAAAAAAAAAAGGAAAAAAAACTACAATGCCACAATGGTAGAGATAATGGAAAGACTTGTTGTGTCTATTAAGTCTTGGAAGGTCAAAAATGTAGTACTTCTAACTGTGTTGCTCACTATTGCTATGTTATTTTTTTATTTTACAAAACTGTAAATTGCCATCAAGATCAACTACTATTCTCAGGAGTAAAAATGGATTTGACTAAATACCAGTAATTTTAAGGGGCATGCAGTGTACTGGGTTAGGCTTGTTATCAGTTTTCCAGAAACTGTTTTGGGAAGGGCGAATTAATCTGTTGCAGTGGTCCTCTGATTATGTTTAATTTTGTGTGTATGGAGGAATAAAGAAGGAAGATCTGAGAAGACACTACTACTTTATTTGCTTAAGCATAATTCTGTCTATGCTTTTTTTCTTCCTTTAATTTGTATTAAGTTTTCAGTTTTAATCTCTTAAGTTTCAGTATATTTGCTTTACATCATAGTCTCACTTACTTTATACTTAAAGTCTGTGAAATTGCTTTGACCTAGCTGGGCATTCTAGGTGAAGTGATTTAGAAATAGCTCTGGGTATGAAACACAAATACCATGGGTTTGTTTTATTAAGTTGAAAAGTGCTGTCAGTTTGCTCCAGGAGCCTAGGTTAATTTAAGTTTGTGTATCAGTTTGTATCACTGTTTTCACACATTCACTTCTCCCCAGAGTTGATTTGACCTAAGAAATTTAGTGCCACATCTTTTTCAATGCAGTGATACATTTAAAGTTTCAAGGTACTGCATTCATTTTAAAAGTAGTTGATACAGTTGCAATTTTTGGACCATGGGAAAAATTGCACTTTCACAGCATGTTCATGAAGAGTGGGTTGTCAGATAATGTAAATATATAAATTTTGAATTGACTGCAATGTAGCATATGTTCTATTTTTTTTAAAGCTTTTTAATATCTATTGATGGCATTGTTCAGTTTTGGTGAGCTAGACTTTTGCTACCTGTGTAAAAATAGCAACAACTTCGGATGTCCTGATTAGTGATGGCCAGTAAGCTTACTACTGAAGAGTATAGATTCTAAAGTTTTCCACCATACCCTAATTCTTCTAACTGCATAACTATCAAGAGAGTTAAGCAAGGGCCAGTAAATAGAAAACACTGTAATTCATGCGTGTACCATCTAAGGAGCTACCATAGAAGTGGCAGAGTACTCTGTAACTCTGGCACCACTAGCTTGGAAGGACTGTAGGAGTGTTGGGGTTTGGGAGCCCGGTTAAGCTTTTAGTGGCAGTTTTCCCATGTACATTCCACCTCGTAATGGCTGGATAGGAATGACCCAGGGGCTTTTGTTAAATGCTGCATTCCAAACTGAGCCTTTTAGTAATGGAAAGATGAGTCGTTTGGCAATGCAAGACCTGAATAATAAGGTCATTCACACCGTACTCTTTAGGCAGGGGGAATCTGTGAATGGCTTAATATGGTGCTTACCCTGGATAGCATCTATGCAAGCCCACTGCAGTAATTTTATGTATTTCTTTGTTGGTTTTTATTTGAGGTGGTGGATCAGTGTGCTTTATAACGCTATTAATAGATTTTTTTGAAAGCAATATTGGAAAGCTCTATTTCTAGGAGATCATAAATCATCAATGGATTATGATTAAATATTGTTGGGGAAATTGTACTTTCAGCCTGCCTGTAATCTTATTTTGATTTCATAACTTTTTGAAGGAGAGCTTTAGAGGAAATAATGTCTGAAAACAGAATTATGGAAGCTCAGCAATCTTAATTACAGAACAGCCTTCATTACTATGCTTGTGCATAACAGTTTAATGTATGTATTATGTATGTATATGAGAATCCTGTCAATGTGTCATTTTACGATATGAACTTTTTTCCTATATATAGAAATAAGTTTACAAAAATATTATATTTCATTATTGTATGTTTGTATCCAGTCTGGTGAAGCAAACTGTAGATTTGAAGGATATGGCTGTGGGTTGTTTAGTCAAGGGTTTCTTTTCTATTCTTAAATCTCTACAAGGGAATGGGGCATTCTCTCTGCAGCCATTGGTTTCCACATAAGCATTTATATACTGTGTTGTTCACCTGTCTTTGTTCACCTGCAGCTAAGTTTTTATGTTCTTTTATCTGTTTCCCAGTATCAGTTCTTGCTGTTCTTTATATCTCAAAAAATTGTGCATGAAATGGAATTTTGTTCTTTAACACTGTCAACTCTCTGCCCCCTTCCCAGGTTTATTTGTTAGCAAGTTTGTACTGCCATTTATGAAAGATCTTTGTCCAGTCATGTGTCTAGAATAATCTGAAGGCTGAAGTTCATCAGGACAAACATCTTAAATGTCGTTAAAGCTGTGGTTAAATAGCATAGCACAGTTGTTCCTTCATTTTGAAAGCATAGTTTCTGATGGCTTGTGTTATTAGGTCAAAAAAAAAAAAATAACCCCTAGAAGGCATAAATGTTGATGGTGTCATTGCTGGATTTGGTTTAACTGACTATTCTTAGCAAAGATGCAGTGCTAGTTTTGTGTGATTGGCTAGCAGTTAACCTACCACAGTAGTTTTGAAGAAGTATGTTGGCAGCTAAGTGAGGTGTAATAGCTTTCTTTTAGTGTCCAACTGAACTATATTATGGTGAAGCAGGATATAAGTACGTGTGTTCCCTGTAAATATCTGCCTTTGTGAAAGAGGCATATCCTTAGCTTTTTGTTCATACCCTCTATCACCCCTTTGATCTGTTGAATAAGCTGTTATTGTGAGCTATATTTCAGAATGTTTCACTTTCAGACATGTAAGATGTAGGTCTCTTACCCTATCAAATTGAAACGTGTATAGGGAGGCTCACAGGAGCAGTTTAACTGGCAGATGGAGGAAATGGTAACTGGAAGTGAGATCAGTGTGACTTTAGCGCAGCTGAATCTAGAAAAGGCTTTTGGTGTGCAGCTGGTGAGTGAAGTTTGAACTAATTTGAGTGCTTCTGCCAAGAGCAGATTGAGGAGTGTTCTCACAGTTCTTTTTGATATCAGAGCTTTGGGCATAAAACCTCCTGCTGGTGGTGAGTAGCTGGGAGCAGTTGCATCACTGACCAGCATTCTGTCCTCGTAAAATTTCCATGTGGTTTTATATTCTAAGTGAGCTTAGAAGAATTCAGTATGTTCTTGTGGAAATGCAGTAGGAGCTTTGAGAGGCACTGGAAAATTATTGACAGTTCTAACTTAGGCTTTGATCAGATGTTCGGTTTTTGTGCTCAAACAATGCAGTAGCAAAACTAGTAAATTGGTTTGTGGGAAATTCTTGTCCATGTTATCACAGTGTGAACTGGAGCATCCCAAGAGAAGATAAAGTAAAAAGCCTGGTTCTTTTAAATCATTGTAAATCCCTCTATCTTTTGGATAAAGAGCTCCAGTTCAGGTTCAGTGTTTTCTGTAGGTGTTTAAAGAGCAAAACTTGTTTCCAGGATTTGATTCCTTTTCTCCCTTTCTTTTATAATCTGTTGAATCTATTTAGTTCCCATAAAAGTAGCTTGCTTGGTTAGTGTAGCTACATAGAATGTCACTACTTTGACTCAAAACTTGTCTTTTTGAGCTGATTCTTCTTACACTTGGGAACCCAGCTTGTTCCTGAACAAGAATCTTTGTGTAATGGCTTTTAAAGGGAAACTGATTAATTTTCTTTGTTAACAACTGTTGCTTATATTACAGTGGAAGAAACCTTGAGGAAATGGATAATTGGATACTCATAGTATCTAGTGATCATAGTTCTACTGTTAAAATTGACAATGAGTATTGCAATGAAGATTACAGATGATTAGTCTAGGTTAGGTGTTGGGATTTCTTTTTTGTTAAAAGTACATCAAAGTGATCTGTAATTATACTGCAGAAAGTATTTCAAAAGGATTCTAGGTGTGTTTCATTGCATGCTGCCTTATTGTCATGGAAAATAAACTACTCTTCCAAGGGTTTAAAGCTGTGCCACAAGCCAGTACCACTGTTGCTCTGAGGTGTCATCCTTGTGGTACGGATTGGGAGGAGGAAAAGGACATGCAAAGCTATTCAGTGAATTTTTATGGAGGCTGCCCTAGGAATACTAATGTCTTCTGATTAGACTTGTGGTTTAGTAAATGGATGTGAATCTTTCACACAAACTATAGTGTTAATTTAAAAAAATTATATGTTTTTCCTCCTGATGCTTTGTGTGGTAACACTACACAGGTCTTTATTTCAAGTAATGTCTTCTAGACAGGAATGCCTGCATTTATGTGAGCATTCTTGTTACTGGGAGAAGCAGCTGACTCCAGGCTGAGTTTAGCTAGCAATGATTTAAATACAGAAAAGCCTTCATCCTGTGTAATAAGTAATACCATATTTCCACTAAGATTTCTGAGCTCTGGTTGCTTCCTTTAGACTAAATTCTTAAAGCAGTAATATGATCAGAATAAATGATGTTACTGGGCTAACCCAGTTACCATGGTGTATGCTATTACAGCAGTTGGCTGTTCATCATTAGGTGTGATGACATCCCATTAGTTGCTACTTAATCTTGTCTTTACTGACACTGTAGAGTTTAATTTGAAAAGTACAAAGAGCAATAGTCCTTATTAAGACTTGCATATGAAAATAATAGTGAAAGCTGTCTCAGCTCAGAATACAGTCAGCTTTTATCTGACCTTTTCTGTTGAAATATTGGGCAATGTTAGGAGATTTGTGTGTCTATCTTCCTTGGTCCATAGGATTGTGAAGGCTTAAAATTACAATGTTCCATAAAGATCAAGAAATGTAAATGTGTAGGTATTCTCGAAGTATTTATTTTAATTGTCCTATCTTCCAGTATGTAACAAAATATAGTCTAATTTTAAGCAGGAGACAGTTTAACCCATTTTTAACTTATGGAATAATTGGAAGTGGGAGAACGTGAAAAGATTTTTTTTTTTAGCTCTGATCAGACAATGTGTGTGTTCAGGCATGTTTTAGATCAATGGTGGCAATTCTAAAGCCTGTTGCTTGACTGAGATTAGAGTGATCTGATGGGGTTAATTGTCTAGCTAAACATCTTGTCTCCCTGTGCTGCTCCAGAAAGGCAGCAGAGTCTCCTGTAGATCTGTATCATAGCTGCCCACACTAGATATCCGTATCTGGGCAGCTGAGTAGCTCTTGATATGACAAGTAAGAAAGTCCTCATGCATGAAGTTAATAGGCATTCAGTTTTAATACTGTTCATAACTTAATAACCTTAGGACTCTGTAGTATCAGTAGTCTTCTGGATCCATATTTTATTCATATCTTCATTTTTACTAGTGCAAATACCATCTTCCATATAAGGTGTCACCAGGGCTTTATTAGAATGGCATTTATGCTTCTGTAGCTTTTCTGAGAATAACTTGAATGATAGGTACATCTTGCTGTGTTTACCTTTTTCAAGGCTACATTGCGAGTTTAGTCACAGAATCAGTAGTAGTCGTAGGATTGGTTAACTGTCTTCCATCTTGGCTCTAGTGGATGACTACTTCGTTTAAGAATTTGTCATTGGTAACAGTGAATAATGTTGATATCCTTAAGTTCATCTTTTTGCTGCTGTTGGTGATACTTCCCATGTTTGAGATCCAAATATGTTAGTATTACATCTCATGTTGTAGGACTGAAATGAAACAAAGCCCCGTTGCTTGTATTCCTTCACTGCCTTACCCATTTGTCCCCTCTTTTAATCCACTCCTTGCTATAACACCTTTTGTTAGTAAGCCTTCTAATGTCTAAAATAATGTTTATTAGTTTCCATTGTCTCTGCTGTATCAATTTCTTGTGTAATACCACATATAACTTAAATAGATTAGGTCTATTTATTTTTCCTGAGAAATATTATTTTATTAAATAGAGCTGTTTGTCACAATCTTTGTTACACATTTTTCTGTCAATTCGTTTTTCATTGATTTTGCCTTTCATTCATTATTTTCTTTAAAATTTGATCAAAAGCCAGAATACAGTTATTTTTTTCCTTATGCTTAGTTCTGTGCTTGTCATTCTATCATCAAATCATACCATCGTGTACTTTGTACTGTTGCAAAAAAGAAATCTCAGCTTTGGGACTTCTCTAATATTCTGTAGTTAGTGGGTATGCTGTCTTCAGCATTTACATTGTGAATCTTTATTTCTCTGAATATACTCTTTCAAAATCAATTTCAGATGTGCTATTGTGGTTTTCTTGTGGTCTTGTTCTGTTGATATGGATAATGAATGTTTTGTTTGCGAGATCTGACTCTGACTGGTAACTTGTGTTTTTGACTTGCAAGGTTTACCTTTTGGTCAGTCAGTCCGTTTTGGGGTGGTTTGTTCGTTTTGGTTTGTGTTGTGGGATCAGTGTTTGTTTGGGGTGGGTTGTTTTTGGTTTTTTTGGGGGGGGGTTGTTGGTTGTTTTTTGGTTGTGTTGTTTGGGGGTTGTGTTGTTGGGTTTTTTTGAGTTTATAAGTTTTCTTTTCTTGCATAGTCTGCATTTAATAATCTTAGCTGAATTTGCAGTTACTCCTTTTAAAGTGCTTTCCCTTGCCACCCTCTTCTTCCTCTGCCATAGGGACTCTGTTGTGAGGGCAAGATCCATAGATATTTTAGAGAAGATTAAGTAATCTACGGACATAACATTGTTGAATTCGATATAAAATTAATCACTATAACTTAAAATATATTATTGTACATCTATACTGTATATCTCTATAAGGAAATGATACATCAAGGACAACCTGATTATCCTCAATCCCTGGTTGTTGTAGCTTGAGGCTATATCAAAAGTCCCTGTCCTGGATTGCCTATAAAGCCTTTTGGTCAGAGAAATTGAGGATTCTAATAATTATTAATAACTGTTCTATTAATTATTAATAGTTTCATTGAATATTCTGACTATATGAATAAGATTCTTAAGGATTGACTTATTCAGAGGTAAAAGCAATGTTAAAGTTTGCTGTTTCTTTAAACCATCTCCTTTCCTTACCCATGTTTGGTATCACAGAGAATTACTGTAGGACTGACCTTCTGGTCTGGTCACACTTTCTTTGTTAGGCAAAGCATAATACAAATTGTAAACAAATACCCTTAAAATGTGAGAAATCAGTTTTTTCAGCAAGTTTTTTCTTCCTGTTCTTTTAAGCTTCCAAAACCTTTCTGTCCCCAATCTTAGTTGAACACAGGCATACACACCCAGGGAAGGGTGCGTTTGGTATTTGCATTTCGAAGGTGGGTTTTTTCTCCTGTCAAATTTGCAATGGCTTGGTCATGCAATCTTTGAGGTATTTTGAAAAAAAACAATAGTACTTCTTTTTCATTTCCATCATGCTTTCATACTTGGCTCTAAACTGGTTTTCCAGATTTTTTTTTTTTTTTAATAAATTCACTAAATGCACTGGATTAGTTCTTATCTGAACTTTCAAGTGTAAGAGTTACAGAGATCTGTCATAATATAAAGTTACTGGTGGCAGGATTTGTCCTGTTCTTTTCTTTTTTTTATTTAATATGTCATGCTGTAAAACAAATCTTCAGTAAGTTTATTTTTCCTTCCTTCCTTCCTCCCCTCTGAAGAGAGCTATATTGTTTGATCCTGCTAAGTTTCCTTAATGCATAGCCTTTTGTTGTGGTGATTATACCATGGGAGGAGGAGATGCCATCACAAAAAAACCAAAAAAACCCAAAACAAAACAAAACAAAAAAGTATTTAGTGTAAATGTTAGCATTGTTTCCTTGACTGAACCTTCTGCTTAAGAAGATTAAATATATTTGAAATCCATGAGTGTCAAGGTGGCAGAAAATGATGTTCCATGTTTTTATCAGCTGGGGAAAGGAAGAATCAGCTCTCCATCTCCTTTGTGCTTGGGTCCAGATGATTAAGTTTCTATTCTGATGTACTTTCAGAAGTGTTCATTCAGAAGTAGCAAGATGCTGATTTTACTCCTCTTTGTTACCAGAATTTTCAGTTTAGATGTAAAAAACTGTGCTTAAACAACTGTTTGAGGACATCATGTTAGTGAGGCAGTCATCTTCCAACTTCCCTCTGACCAGAAAGTTGAACAAAGGAATTTATAAGACTCAACTGCAATGCAGGGAACTGCTTGCACTGTATCTTAAACCTGTTAAGACTGAAGCTACTACTGCATAGCACAGTAGCTCATTTATAAACAGTGCAGGAAGACTAGCTCTAAAAATCAGATACTTTTAATCTTCTGTTAGTTAGACTGACTCCACTCAATGTTCTTCTTCAATTATGGATTCCACAGAAATCTGGTTTAGCTATAAGATAATTTAAGAAGCTTTGCTGACATGAATGGCTTTGCTGGTAAAACTAGACCAGCTGTCAGTTTACTGTTCATACAGTGAAATCTCACAGCATAAGTTTAAAAACTAGCTGTCTGTGGGGTATTCAGGTTTCTACAGCTGTCACACACGACAAGATAATTTAATGTGTAACTTGTTACAGGACGTGTCCTGAAATTAATGCACATTAATTAAAAATCAGCTAAACTGAAACAATTGCACTTAGTGAATCGTAGAATCATTTAGGTTGGAAAGGACCTTTAAGATTATCAAATCCAACTGTTAACCCAGCACTGCCAAGCCTACCACTAAAGCATGTCCCTCAGCACCACATCTATGTGTCTTTAAAATGCCTCCAGGGATGATGACTACCACTTCCCCAGGCAGCCTGTTCCAAGGCTTGACAACCCTTTTGGTGAAGAAATTTTTCCTAACGTCCAGTCTAAGTCTCCCCTGGTGCAACTTGAGGCTATGTACTCTTATCCTGTCACTTGGGAGAAGACCCCAACTCCCATCTCGCTACAACCTCCTTTCAGGTAGCTGTAGAGAGTGAGTAGTTCTCCCCTGAGCCTCCTTTTCTCAAGGCTAAATAACCCCAATTCAGTTCCCTCAGCTGCTCCTGGTAGGACTTATGCTCTAGAACCCTCTCCAGCTTTGTTGTCCTTCTTTGGACATGCTTCAGTGCTTCAATGTCTATTTCAGTGAAGGGCTTCATGGAGAATCGGAGAGTATTTATCAAAACAATATCATATAATTAGATTATCACCTTTTACTGTGGTTTTGCAACTTGTTTTGATAATGTCAGGTTTGTAAAACATCTTTGTAGTTTGTAGTTCCAGATACTAATATACAGTAATCTTTTGGCATATGAATTTATATATCAATACACAGATTATGTTGATCTCCAGAAATTGGGCATTTTGCTTAATAACTCCAATTATTACTATTTTATGGTTGTTTAAAGCAGAGTGAGATTGGTGACAAAGCCCCAAAAGGTGGGGCAATAGTTGGGTTTTTTTGTATCTCATTACAGCTTCTCAGTGAATTAACAGGGAGGAACAGTTCATTCCTAGATTAAGTTAAAATAGTTATTTTCTGACATATTCAGCAAAAGAATGATGCAGCTGGCTGTGTGCAGATGCTCAAATCATTACTGACCAGCTAATCAAAGAATTTGTTGGAAAGCCAAAGGAAGGACTTTGTTAGTTCTGAAGTTTTAAGAGTATTGACTTACCAGAGTCAAAAGTTTTAAATTAAAAAAATGTTACCAAGTCTTGCTGCCACTGCTTTTCAAGTGCAATACTAAACTATGTCTAGATTGTGCATAAGGCATCCCCATGGCATTTTGTCTGTGGCAAAATTCCTGCTATGGATGTGCGTGATGGGTAAAGTGTCCAGTTCTTCTCAGTCTGGTTTGTAATTGCCAAAATTTGTTCCTCTCCCTCTGGAATTATTGTTGAATGACTACAAGGAGAATCTTAGACAGAAAATTAGATTTAGCTTTGCTTAGGAAGCACTATTCTTTTAGATTGTGTAACAATACTTACGCAAATGCTTATAGGCCTCTACACTAGAGCTAAGAGCCTTTTTTGTTCAGATTAGTATTCTTGCTTTACATATGTTGAAACAATAAAGCAATACATGTTTAGAATTCTAATAAACATTCTAGATAAGATATATAGTATTTTCATTTGTGGTGATGGAATAAGGCTATTGCTTTTATAAATCTCATGATTCAGGAGTACATATGAATAATTCAGTCAGGAGCCTAAGATCTTCATATATTGCCACCTGCTCATTATTCAGAAATTCTTGTTACAGTCTGCTGTTGCCCTAGCAACATTCTGAAAATTAGTGTTGCATCTATGAAAAAGCTTCTGTTTATCTAGCAAAGCCCACTGTCCGATCTGTATTACTGCAGGATGCAGCTTAAGTGGCAACTCCAGGTCCTAGCCCTAGTTGCTTATAAAGTAACAGTCTTCTACTATGTGGCATTAATTGAAATTTGTTCTCTTCCTCCCCCCTAATATAGATATTAAATATGATGCTGATTTTCCTTAAAGTCACTTAAGCATCTCTACTCGGATGATATAGACTATACAGATATGCAAGACAGTAGCAATCACATGTTGACTCACGGTGTTCTTAAGGTCCCTTACTGTCTCTCCTACCCATCACTCTTCTCCCTACTTTCTCCCTCCTCCTGTTGACTCTTACACGAGAAGTCAGATCTTGCTTAAATACCCTGGAATTTAAAAGATCTTTCTTGTGCTTAAGTTAACATTAGCCAAATTTGGGGTGGGAGTAGGGGCAGTGTTAACGAAGTCGTTGAAACTGCTGATACTACAGCTGACAGAAGTCTCTCAACTTCAGCTCTCACTGTTTTAGGTTGAACATGCCTATTGCAAGATGCTCCAATGGCATTTAATTTTGGAATAAAATTGAGGAGTAAAGCTGATAGTCCTGATTTTATGTTTACAATAGAGGAAAATAAATTGAAAAACAATGTTAAAAATAGCCAAATTCCTGAATCCTCTCCATTGTCATGAAGCAAGAGAAAAGCTGCATCGTCTTCCCTAGCCCCCCTCTTTTTTATGTGGTTCAGATCCTCCTTCCATGTTTTGTCATTTGGTTAGTTCAACCCTGCAGTTACTCTCATTCCTTTCTGCATGGGAGGAAGGTAACAAATACCTACTCAGAGGAAGCATGTCACTCTTGTCTTGACCTGTTGATTCTCAGTTTCCAAGTTCTGGAGAGTCATAAAGACTCCTGCTTAATTAGCAAGCTGGAGTCAACCTTCACTCTAGAAAAATACTTAATTCGTCCAGACTATTACCTCTTTGCCTCTGAAGTACTTGAGGATTGGCAGTGATGAGGTGTATTGTGATTTCTTAGGGGTCTTCTTTGTGCCTCCTTCATGACATGAAAGCATGCTGGCAGCCATTACTACCAGTTTGCAACGTTTAAGAGCCTGTGGAACTACAAGGAGAGAACACAGAAGAAAAGGACTGCTGACAAATCACAGGCTTTCCAGAAGGCTGGGGTAGTATTGTTATTTTGAAGAATTGTCTGATTTTGGTTCATAATGATATTAAGGGTGTTTAGTTTAGGCACCTGATAACTAGCAACATAGTAAATGTTAAGTTGTGGGAAGGACAAGGGACAACTGAAGCAACTAAGAAATGTGAGATTACAACTGAATTGCTTAGCGTGATTCTAGCTGAGGCCTCTTGATTCATTGGGATGATAACAGAATTTGTTGTGCTACTCAAATAGAAGAGAAAGTTCATTGTTTGGGTTTTTGTTATTTTGGGGGTAGGCATTGTTATTTGGGAACTTCTGTTTCGGCTGTCCTTGTGCAGAAAATAACCCTAGTTTAGTATAAACAGTTTCTTACAGTTCTCCTCATTTCTGTGTTCACAAAACTACTGGTCATTGTAACCTTTTTGCTAGAATAGGCAAAAACATAGCGTTATTACTTGTTTGATAGTGTCTTTACCAAAAAGCGGGATTTTGTACCCCTTCAACATTGCCCTCCCTAGTATCTCACTCTCTATGAATTGCTGATGGATTTTGGACAGCATGACTTCAAAAACAGTATATTCTAAAGAATGATTACTTGCATATCATGTATGTTATGGAGACCAGGTTTTGTTATGAGGAAAAAAAATTGGGAGAAAGATGGAAAAATATATCCTGTGAGACAACACAAAATTTGTTCTGACTGTTGGTCCTTAAAGCAGATACTTTGATTTAAAAAAAAAAAAAGTGTTCAGCATCTGGGACACTCATAGGCCTAGTTCACTATGTCAGTCCTCTTACCAGGTCACTTATGGGTAAACCCAAAGGAAATTGTTATCAAAGATGTTCTTTGTTTTCAGACTGTTGCTTTTTCATTAAAAAGATCAAAACACAATGCAACTTACGAGGCTGAGAGGGTATTACAGAGTTGGCTTTCAGGTAGTTAGGATGACTCTAACCTCCAAGCTGTGAGTAGGTTAATTTTCTGCTTAACCTAATACCTGGCATTTGGATGGGACTGTATTAAAACAGAACTTTTACAGCAGTGTAAATCTAAACTAAGGTTCAGGAAAAAAGTTAATACCAAGATATGAATGCAAAACTAGACCTAGTGTGTTTAGGCTTGCATGAATTTATTATCTTGAGACTCAACTTACAATTTACAATTTTTTAATAATTTTTATTAAAAATGAAGTTAGGTCATTTGTGGAGAAAATGTGAAAGTTTTGAAAGGGTTAATGAAGTGAAGGATTATCTCAATAAATATAGAATCATCTTCTATTAGATTTTGCTTTCTGATAAGTTTTCCTCACTGCTTGAAATAAACAAGATATTAAAGTTTCCTGGTTCAAGAGGGGAAGAATTGGACAGAATATATCTTTCAGTTTCTTCTTTACCTAGTCCCACCTAGTCCCTTCTACATTCTTAGCAATACCATTTCTTTTTCTTTAAAAAGTCTGGTCATGTGATTGTTTCTCTTACTTGATCATTAAGAATTTCTGTACACCAGAAGTTTGCTTATATCCAGAGACATAAGTGACATTTTTCTAGTAGATTGTTATTGTAAAGAGATTTTGAGTCTTGAATTCTATGAATCCTAGTAGGACTTTTTCAGCATGTTTTTGTACTGATAGTCTAGACTTTTTAATTAACAGCAAATCAGTCTTTCATCAGCAATCAGCCCTACAAATGGACTCACTGGACAAATGCTCTTTGGGTATTTGTTGTCCAGAAGGCATTTGAAATATAATTGCATTTAGCCTTTAAGATGAGCTTTGCACAGTCAGAGCTTTGAGATTGTTTAAATTTAGGGCTTTAGCTTGAAGTTTACTGATTTTTAGACCTGGACAAGTTTCTCATTATCTAGTAAACCTAGCTAATTGGTGACTAGGTGCTAAACAGCAGTAAAATTGTTTCCTATATATATATGAGTAAGTATGAGGATATATTTCTGTTCTTGGAACAAAAATATAACCACCATAGAAAGATGTTTGTTTTAGCTTCATCACTATACTGTCTGAACTGTGCTTATGAGGCACAGGAATGAAATTGCAGGGCTTGAGGGCTTGTGCTTTCTTGGAAGTGAGGGGTTTTTATAGGGAGATTATATAAACTAAATACAGAATAGGCATTCATGACCAGTTGTGTAATTTCTCTAAGATTTCTTTTAAATGTTTAAGACTTCTTAGCAGCTCAGAAGAGACAAACTCAGAATCAGTCAAGTGGTTGAAACTAGCTGCGATCAGTAGATGACTTCATATGTCACTTCTGTTAAATTCATGTAGATAGGCCAAACATTACTTAAAATGTTGTTTCCCTTTCTCATGTAAGTGAGAAAAGTTGCTCTATTTCCTTTAGTTTTATAGATAAACTTCATTTTGGAATTGTGATAAGTAGTTTACTTAAAGTATCCAATTCTAGTCTTTTTAAAGCTTTGTTTTTCTCAAGGGTTTTTTTAAATGTCTTTTGGTTGGTTCAGAGGCTTGCTTTTTAGTTCTTTGGGTCTTCAAAAAAGCAATTTTCTTTCTTTGTTTTTTCTCCCAAAAGGAAAGCCTGTCGTAGTTAGAACACCTGTGTGTTAGCTGTGGGCTTTCTTCTCCAGGAGTTTGTGTCCTGCCTTTTCTGCCTCACAAATGTACAGACCTGTAATATTACTGAGAGTTGTTTTCAGGCAATATAGGGCCCTGGTGCCTCAAGTGATTTGGTATTGCAGAGCTAGTAACACCTGCTTCCCAAGTATTTCCTATGTAACAGAGCATGCTATTTTTTTTGCTTTCTTAACCATTTTGCATTTCTGTCTGTGTCAATACTGTTCAAGTTTTAAAGAAAACTTTGTTCAGGGTAGTCCTGTCTATTGAGAGTCAGATACTGTTTTGAGGGCACTTGATGATTCACTTTAGTCACTTACTGAGTTGTATAATTTTGTTATGAGTTTGGTTTTTTGTTTAAAAAAAAAAAAAAAAGACTGTAAAGATACTTATTTCCACAATCACTTATTCTTGTTGAGTTTTTCAGTACACCTATCATAGAGGGTATTGTTTTGTCAGCAAAATGGTTTTGAAGTGGTTGTTGTGGCTGTGTTGCATATCTTCACTTTTTTTTCTCAAGCCTAGAGAATCCTTCCTCCTTTAGCACTCATCTGATTGCTTTCTAGATAGGTCTTTTTTATTATTTCTTTTTCTCTTGAATATCTGACTTGTATGCTTGATACAAGGTATTTATTTGAAATTTCAATTGCATTGAAATGTTTGCATATCTGTTTCTGAACTTGCAGTACTAATTCTGTTGGGTGGTATTTCAGCAAATGTAATTTTGTGTAGCTTGGTGAAAGATGCCATTTATATATGTTCTGAGTTGAAGATCAACCAAATCAGAGTTGCTAATGCAATTGTAAACTCGCCCCGATTGCTCCAACCCCTGTTTCTGGCATGTAATTCTGTGTCTTGTCTCATTTAAGAGAAACGTTAAAGATTATTTTTATCACATTCTGTTCAAATGATTTTCCTATTGCCTTTATGTTAGCATGCTATTTCTATTTTCATCTACTCCTAATGGCATTCGGCATAATCTCTGTAAAAAGGCATTCGTAGACACAACATCAAATGAACACTTAGTACATTTCCTAGGTGGGAATATTTCAGTTAACTATTGTTTCCTGTCGAAATCCCATTTTCCTTTTTAGTGCTAAACACTGGAAGCCATTGTAGAAGCCCTGGAGACTATTTTAATATTAAGCTAAAAATTATTTATCATCTCTTTAAGGACAGCTTTTGTTCTGGTAGGTATTGGTGGCTTTTTTGTAGATACAGTGTAGTGGTTGTAAAGAAGCCTATCTGTGAAGGGATTGAAAGAATTGTCTAATAGTAATTATAAAGACTAGACTCACTTTAGTGAATTCCACCAGTAAAACCAGCACCAGTCTATATGGAGTAGCCACAACTGAGAGGAAGGTAACAACCTGATGGGAAGGAAAGTAAAGTACAACAGATTGTCCAAACTTTAGTAGAATGGATTCAGATCCAGTCCTGCTATAACGATGGAGTGAAAAAAAACTTAATCATTGTAGTTTACATTTATTTAATGTGTCACTGCTTCCCTTCACCCATTTTAAAATTATAGAAACAAAATGTGGTTTTCATTTCTCCATTTTCTATTAGTTTCTATTCATAATGTAATACGCGAAAGAGGCACCTTTTAGTAATGCAGCTTAGGAAAAGTTAGTGCAGAAAATTGCATTGAATACTGTATTAATTGTCAAATTTTACTGGTAGTTTCATGGCATGACTTTAAGCTGACATTTTAATTTTTTTAAATTCTGCATTTTTAAAGATGCAGACAGCTTTATTATGTTTATTTCTCGTGTAGATTTTTTCACTTGACCATATGTCTTCCCTTTCTATGCTTTTATTCAAAAGTGCATCTGGTAACAATGGTAGTTAACAGACTTAATTGGCCATGGGTACACAATGCAAGTATCTTATGGGTGGGTTGGTTGACTTTTTTTAAGAGTCTATTTTTAATTATCAAGATCACAAATTATAGTGCCCTGTTGCAGAAATGGAAACTCAGATGTGTTAAGATGAAGTTTATTCCATAGCTCTGACACTCATTTGAAGTCATGGGAGGAGTCTGTAGCAGTAGTGCATATAGGCTATAATAGTGTTTCCAGGTAGATACATGGTCTAACCTTTTCTAGGAGGGAAATATATGAGAGATTTTCTTCTGCTGGAAATAATGAGAAACCGTGAACTCCTGGAAAGGAGGAATGTTATCTCATAGAATCTGGACAACTGGAAGGCAGGGATTATATGGATGTACCTCATGGAATTCTCTGTAGACTTTTTAAGCTCCTGCTGAAGGACAATCTTCTAGCTATGGGGTAGAAAATGTAATGACTGCTATTACTATTTTTAAATTCATCAGTTAGAGCAGACCAATAAATTGTGTAGTGGGGAAAAAAAGAAAAGGTTTTGCTTTGGTTTTGAGAAAAAAAACCCTCATACCAGTCTATCCTCTCCTATTGGATGCCTGTTTCCAGAATAGGAGTTAGAGAAGCTAATAAAAGCCAAAAGAGAAGTACTTGGTATCTTCATGACTCTCTATAATGTGTGTGAGAGTTTTAGGAAAATTAATGAAAATGTTGGAGGGGGCAGTCCAGTAGTTTATTACCCACTTCTTTTCCCATAAGTACTGTTTTCTTTCCTGTTTGGGGGTTAGCTGCACCTTGTTACTGTTCTTGCTGATTTAAAAATATACTCCTAGGTTCCCTACTGTGATCTATATAAGTACCAAATCTTGACTGGAACAGTAGTTAGAGAGACACATGCATGCAGATATGTTTTCCTAGCATTGTGTAATGAGACTACTGAAAAGATTATTCTGATATTAATGTAATCTGTATAATGTGTCCAAAAATTAGAAGCTGTTCCCTTTGGCAGTGTTCAGAGTACAGACCTTGCAGTGAATGGCTTGTGCACATACATGTCACCTATTTATTTTTACATGGAATTCATTATATGATTTTTTAAAAATGAAATTTTCTTCTCTGACATCTTGCCAAAGTAGTCTTTACCGCGTCGAATAATGCTCCCATTGCAGGCCAGATGAAAGAGAAGTGAAACCTCTGTGAAAATACCAGGGGCCTACTGGGACTATGCCTTTTGTATGTATTTCTGTAAGAGTTGTTACAGACTTGTCTGTTGGGTGTGCTGATGGGGTAACACTGTGTGAGCTTGTACAGGGTTATCTAGATGAGAACTGTTGTCTGCATACCTGAAGCCATAGCCTGGGGGAGAAGGACGAGAATAGCTGGCCTGTGTACTAATGTAAGGAGGTAACTGTTGAGTAGAGAAGAGGGATGGATAGCCGGCAGTTACACTGAACCTGCCATGCACAGGAATAAAAAACCAACAGGTATTCCAAGAGCTGCCATTGTCAACTAAAGGAAAAAGGGTTGACTCTCTTTTAAATTTTTTTTTTTTTTAAATACGATCTTGCTGGTCAGGAGTGACATCCAAGATGCATGGAGTGTGTGCCACTGCCACTTGCAGCCAGTAAGAGTGGAGGCTTTGAAGATGGAGCACAGAGGCTGCAGAAAAGGGGAATAACAAGCACTGAAAGATTTAGACCTGTCACAGACTGTATTAGTCTTAATTCCAGAAGATTAGTTTTTTTATATAGATGTATGTTTATATTTGTAAAAAAATATATTTTCATACTGAGACTGCTGCAGTCTGTGACAGGTCTAAGTCTTCCTATGGTTGTTTTTTGTTACTTATTATTTCCTCTGCTTGTTATATTATAGAAATATGTGCTTGTGTGTGTATGTATTTATTTATTTATTAACCTTGTCATTTAAAAATACAGGGTTCTGATCTCCTGTTGGTCAGGAATTATAGCCTCCCAAGATTATGCCTCCCCTCTCTTGACACTACAACCCCCTCCACACCCTCCTCCCCACCCCCCATTAAAAATATTGCTCCAGGCTTACGTGGTATATTGGATTCTTCAGAGTGGTTGTTAGAGGAGTACGAAAGCAGGATTAGCATTGAGCTAACTACTGAGCTCTGTGGTAATGTTACAGATGGGGTAGTGATATCGGGTTCTCCCAAGCAAGGAAATGGTAAACCCCTGGTCTGGATACTGATTTTGGAAGTATGATAATTAGCATATCATAAGTGACCTTTTTTTTTCTGCTCCTTGGTTCAGAAAATTTCTTTCTTCTTTATTCGGGTTCTGATAGTGGTTATGTGCCAGTCCATAAAATTATGGCATTCGTACCACTGATGACAACTGTGTTTGTCTGCTGGCACTCAGTACTGACCTACTGATGGGTTTTTAAGTTGTGTTTATAATGCCAAACCTAAAAAATAAAAATGCTTAGAAAGACAGTATTTTTACAGTACAAATGTTTTTGTCCTACTTCTGTGTCTCATCAAAATTTCCTTCAGTGTGGTATACACTTTTATTTTTGAGGTTAGTCCGACTGTTAGTGGCAAAAGTGATTAAAATCCGTACAGCCATTTTACAGCACAGTCACAGCTTCAGCAGGCCTTTGCATCAGTCGCTTGTGCATCGCTAATGAGGAGCTCAAGATAGGCTCTGCGCATTTTGGAGGCTGTGCGCAGTGGCTGGCTGGGTGTCACTGACAGCTTGGCACCCAGCTGTTGATGTGCCATTGTCTCTGAGGCTTCAGCAAGTACAGCCTCCCCAGGCTGCTTCAGCGTGGACCTGGGAGCTGCCAGCTGAGCGTGGCTCTGCAGGACGCTTTCTGAAGGCGCACGCACAGCCTGCTCTGAGATAATATGGGAAGCACGTCTTCAGTAACTGCATAATGAAGCAAAATGCCAATATGATGCAGGTATGTGAGTTCTGAAATAGGGTATTTAAACACTGTCTGAAAGGAGAAGAATAAAATGTCTGTAGACAAATTGCAGTTTGCATTTGGTTTTCCTTTTTTTTTCCTCCACAAAAGCCATTTTAGGCCTAATCAATTAACAGAGATCAACAGCATCCCTAAAATCACTTCTTTCTTTAAACATTGACTTTAAGAAGATGTTTTCTTATCTCATTTAATAATGACATTTTTGCTTATTTTTATTTAAGAGATCTTCTGCTTGTGCTATGATTGGAAAACCATTATAAATATCTCTGCTAAAAGATGACAATTGCCCTAGGTTGCAAAAATGGGGAAGATGTCTTTTTTTTAAAGTGTTACTGTTATCTCCATTCTAATGATAAACTATAATTAATCTTATTTTTTAAAAATAAAAATAAGTTTTCAACTGAAAAATGGATTTCAGATGAAAATAGCAAGAGTATTTACACTAGACAACATAAGGATGTTTTTTCCTATGCAGGATATTGGTGACTGTTCTGTTGTAGACCAAATCTCCTCATGTTGAGATAACAAGTAATTTTGGGTGGTTATTAAAAATCATGCCACTTGATTCCATGAAGATCAATGGTTATTTAAAGTTTTTTTTTCAAGTTTCTGCGCTATCAAAGCAAACACCAGAACTGCTATGGCTTTGTGATCAACTGAGAAAAAAAATAGCTAAAGGATTAATTTGGGCAGACAGTTTTAAAATTCTGACTTGTTGTTACATAATGTTTAATCAACGGGGGTTTTTTAAGCTGCCAAGTGATGTATGGATATATCTTGTCAATGTGACATAGTGTTTTGTGAAGCTAAGGAAACAATACATGGGTGTCGAGGGTATTAACAGAGCCCCATGGAAAGTTTGGTTGCATTTCTTTGGTCATTTGCTTTGATGGGTTTTATCTTTATTTTACTTTATGCAGGAAGAGACCATAATGGCATGGTAATTCACCAAGGTAGTGATACTTCTTATAAGGGGGAAAGAAAGTGTCTGTTGTATTTGAAGCTTTTGCTTAATAACTTTTTTGAAAAACAAGCTCATTTCATAATCTTGAGTATCTAGGGCCATAAACAGAATCTTTAATCTGGCCAGGTAACTGTAAAGAGTCTATCCCTACCCACCCGCTGTTGAAGTTTGTGTGTCTGAAGTTTGTGAGCCCCTTTTCCTCCTGTTATTGTCAATGGAAATAACCAAAGGGAAAATGTAAACTTAAATATTCTAAAAATAAAATGTTAATTTTCTATAAAAAATTGTTAGTTGCTATGTGCAGTTCTGGATGGCTGTTTTCTAAATGAAGTGACTTGTATCTTTTAAGAAAGCTGCTAGGTGAAGGATAGCAACTGAAACTAGTCACAGGCAATGGTTCAGTTTACTTAACATAACTGGGGGGAAAAAAGTCTACCTTTGGCTATATTTAGGTTTTAATTTGCTGCTGTACTATCTGAGGACGTGTACATGGCATGTACTTATTTGTTACATGTTTTCTGCATGTATTTTATGTGTTTTCTGCTAAGTGTTTTAAGTAGCAAGAATTTTTTCTACTGCATCAGAATTGAAAACATTTATCTACTCTTCTATCTTGTTTCTAATATATTAATCAATGGTGATCTGAAAAGATTCTTAAAGACATCTTTGGTTATTTTACAGTTTGGTAATATAAAACAAATTTAATTATTTTTTAAGAAACCTTAACCAGTTCAGGCTATACTTACAATAAATGTCATAGGGGTTTTAGAGCATAATAAAATATAAATATTGATAACAGCGTAAAGGGAAAACCAATTATTTCTTCACAAATTAATCATTTTATTTCCAACAGACACAGGAAAAGCATATCGTGATTCTTTATTCCAGGTTAATGCCTTAACACTAAAAATCTAGCTTCAGGGAATGATCTAATAACATGGGATTCTTTTTCAGTTTTTAGGGGTGGTTCTTAATAAGACAATTGAATATTTCTACTTGATAGTTTAAAATGGGTAGATGTCTCAGTTTTGGGTTGTTGATCTGACTGACCTAAAGGTATTAAATACACAACAGTATTACATATGGCATTGCAGAGTTTTATGCATTGTGGCATTACAGAATGTGTTTCATGGAATTGTTGGAGGCTTTCTAAATATATAGTTGAAAATGAGTGAAAATTTTATGGCGAAAAAAATATGCAGGATGACAAAAGGAGCTGATAAAGGATGATGGGTGAGCATGCAGGATAAACATAATAAAGATAGAAAGGGAAGAGTTGGGGATTGCCTGAAAGATGAAATGGTTTGAATCAGAGGGACGGTGCTGGTGTAGGGACAGGGATATGGATCTGTGTGCACGTCTGCCATAGCACTCCCAGAGTGGAAACAGCTTAAGAGGCAGGAGGATTTTTTTTTTTTTCTGCTGTCCGTGAGGTTTCTCTGAATGATGTAAGCTAAGCCAACAAAATCTTCTATCAGCATAGTTGTTTCTACAGAGCTTTTGCTGGTACAGCAGTGTCATGTGAGAAGACCATTCATTTTTCACCTCCCAAGCCAACAGAGGTATGCTAGCAAAAAACTCAAGATATGTCATGTTGTATTTCCTAAGCATTTCTTAGTAGTTCTTTCCTTAGCCATTCAACATACATATTTTCTACTCACCTAATGCTTTGCTGTTTCTGAGGTATTTTGGAAAGATTTAATGCTATGATAGTGTTCAGTCTAAAATAGCTTTTGTCTGCCAGTGTACGTTAACCGGAGCAGATGCATGTCAGTGAGATAATGATATAAAAAATAGCCTTCAAGACAGTTAACTAAAAACTAATGCAGAAATGATTTTCCTGCTCTCTCTCCCTCTTTAGAAAAAAAAAAAAAAGGCGAGAACAGATCCTAACGGTGATACAACTTTAAATAGTGCAGAAACCATTCGAGATTATTTTAGTTACTGTAATGGGAGTGGGCTAACCACAGAGTTGTGTTTTATAACAATATGCATATGCTAGCCAAGTTGGTTTTCATCCAACACAGATTGTTCAATGCTAGAACTAATTTCATCAGGAACCTTGCATCTGTTGAAACATGTGGATTGAACATTCCTGGAGTGTCAGGAGGACTTTTGTTATTCTTCATGTCGTGTGGTTCCCGTAGTCAAGACAAGGATTGTAGTGGGAATTTTTCTTAGATGGTATCCTAGTATGCCAACTCTGCTTTTCTTAAAAAAAAACAAACCTGACACATTATGTTGTAGCGGTGGCTGCATCCTGAGGACTGTTTGATTTGCCATGAGGGAGCCAGGCAAAGTTATTTGCTTGCTTTGTGCTTTACTCTGTTCATATCCTAAAAGTCTGAAATGATATCTAAGAAGAGAAATAATAAAGAGAATGACAATGAGTGCTTTGTGCAGAGTGGGCTGGCTGACCCTCCTGAGGAAGAAGTGCTGTATAGTTTCTTTAGTGTTTTTCAGCCTATCAGTGCAAATTTAAAGTTTTCTAGGACAGTATTTTTGAGTTTATGGATAACAAATGCCAACAACAAACTCCTGCTGATCTCCATAAATACTTTAATGCTGTAGTTTCTTATCAAGATGTAGAATAAAGATTGCTCTAGTCTTGCTGGTTGTAAATTTCTTATGTATGCAACTATATCCCTGAAGGAGTTACCTTGTTATTCTTTGTCACTGTCAGCTAAGTTTTTCTATTGCATTCAGTAGTAGGAGAAGGTGAGGCAGGGTTAAAGAGCCTTAGAAGATTATTGCTCAGAATTTAAAATATATTAAAAAAAAGGAGGGAGGGATAGTTACTAATAATACACCTTGGCTTCTCACATACCTATTACTGTGAAAAGTGTCCTCTTTAAAAGCCTGTCAACTGGGAGACCTAACAGCCCCCTTCCAGTACCTGAAGGGAGCTTACAGAAAGACTGGAGGGGGCCTGTTTGCAAAGGCCTGGAGTGAAAGGACGAGGGGCAATGGGTTTAAATTAGAAAGGAGGGGATTTAGATTAGAAATAAGAAGGAAGCTCTTTACCACGAGAGTGGTGGAGCACTGGAACAGGTTGCCCAGGGAGGTGGTTGAGGCCCCATCCCTGGGGATAGTCAAGGTGGGGCTTGATAAAGCTCTGAGCAACCTGCTCTAGTTGAGGATGTCCCTGCTCTCAGCAGGGGCTTGGACTGGGTGACCTCTAGAGGTCCCTTCCAACACAGACATTTCTGTGTTTCTATGTAACTATCTTAAGAACAAGGGTAGTGTCCTAGCTTATAGCCTGAGTCTTACAAAGGGGCACTATATTGTTTTTTTAAATTGTTTGAGAGATTGCAGTATACAAAACTTTTCAGTAGATGAAAAGGAGGTTTTACTGAGTGAGAGTTTCAATTTTTCTTTCTGATTTGCACAAGAATAGTAATGCATATAATATAGTGCTGGTAACCTGGATGCATCCAAAGTGTGTGTAAGTTTGAAGTAGCTGTTTGACAGATATGTTCTGGTGAATCTTACTGCTACACCTAAAGACAATGTCTCTTTCCTTCTTCTCTCAAGGATGTTGACTTTTCATCAAAGTCAGTGGATGGCAAGGTAGTATGACATGCCTTGGTCATACAAGTGTGAAGTCCTGTCCATATCTTTGTGTATGCAGTCAGTGAAGGTCTGTATGAGCTTAGACACCAGGCCGGGCTGGAGTGATTGAGATGTAATCATGTTCCCTTCTGCCAGCTTCTGCTGTGGTAGTAGTACCTCTGACAGAGGGACAGAGCAGATTACTTTGTATAACCAGTGCAGCAGGAACTAAAGCAAACCTATAAGAGCCTTTTATTGAGTTCATGATGGTGGGTTGGGTTTTTTTGTTTGTTTGTTGTTTTTTTTTTTTTCTTCTGCCGTCTGAATTTCCTTCTGAGGGAGCTTTCTCAAGAAAGTCTGCAAACATCTTCTGGTAAACTTGCTGCTATTTTTGTCTGGTTAATTTTTTTATGATGTCTACACTCAGTAGTAACTTCCATAGGCAGTGAAATGCATTTAGTCCTTAATTAATTTTGGAAGAGGTAAAGTAACTGCATATTATGCTTTTTATCATCATAGTGTTTCTTTGAAAATCTGATTACTAAATAGCTTCGTAAAATAAATCAAATAAAAAGTATCTTCTAATGCTAATGCAGTAAATAGCATTCAGTTGTTAACTGACTAATGTATAACTTTAAAACCCATGTAGATAGTATCACTGAGAAAAGTGTAGTTAAGTCAATGCAGCATGGATTCATTTGCACAGCATTTTTCAGTATATAAATGTAAATAAGAGTTGTGCTTCAAAAATGGACAGATTGGTTATTTAAATGCTATATTATTATTAAGATCAGACCTGCACAATAGCATAGTTCAATAGAGAGGCCATCATTCTTTGCTCTCTAGTTAGTCATTTAATAGGTCTCAAACTTCAGACATAAGATAATGTGCAGAAATCATATGCACAGAACTCTGTGTGTGTTGACTTTTTTGGAAAAAGGCAACAGCTGCCTCTGCATAATTCCAATTTCTATCTCTCATAATTGTACAGAACTGCTTTGAATTTTATGTTAAATGAATGATAATCTTAAGAACAGCTGTTACATTTTTTTCTAAAAGCTGCATGGTAGACTTTATAAATCTCTGAGTCCCTCGGCCACAGAGGTAAGTAAAACACTAATTGAGAAAGGGAGAGTGAAACTTTGATTGCAGACCTGGGTTTATGGCTCGTGGAGCATCTATGAGCATAGCTTGGTATGTTTGTGGGCAGGAAAATTGTTATTCCATCTGGAATCCTCCCTTGCTCTCCAAATCAGGATTTTTGTAAGGCCCCGAGGAAGGGTTGTTTTTGTTTTTCCTTCTCTCCTGCTCCTTTATCACCCTGAGGCATTTTCCTTCAGTCCTTTTCCCATCCCTCCCTTAAGGAAAGTTTCCCAGAATGGACTAATCTGTTTCAAATATAGGTGCCTGTCAGGTTGTCCAACTTTTGTCTTAGGATTCATCTACAGGTTCTCTGTCCCCCCCCGCAGTCCCTTCTTGTTGAATCACACCATGGAAAAGCTCAGGAAGCACTGCAGCTGATGCCAAAGGTGAAGGTGGGACCACATTTCAAGAGCATGGGGCAGAGCTTACAGGCTGGATGCAGTAATTCTCTTTCAGTTAGTTACACAGTTTTTGTTACTGTAAGAATGAGATAATTTTGATTGGTATCTTTCTGCTTAAGGCATAAACATTTTTCCCTTTCATCCTAACAAAGAAACATATGTAACTTTCTGTGGGTGTTTTTGGTTGCTTGGGAAGGTTAGTGTTTGTTCTAATCACAGGAACCCTGAGGTTATGATGCTAATATAAATATGTTTAAATGTTTCCTAAAATAATGGAGGTGAAAAATAGCTGGAAAAGCTCTTGTTGTGGCTAGTCTTTTATATAAGAGTCTTCAAAGATCTTTTTTTCTAGGGAATGTCTTAACATTTTTCTTAAAAATAAAAAATAAATCAGCTCTTCCACATCTAAGGCAGGCTTGTATCACCAGTATACTAGGGGTAAAGCAAGATTCTATTCCCAGACAGTTCTTTGCTGCACTTGTGAATCGGTTCTTCCTCTAAAGCTGTGGAGGGAGTTGCTGCATGAAGCAGCTGTGTAAGTTATGGCTAGTGTTTGTTGTTTAGTAGTGGTTTGTTGTTTTGTTTGTGTGTTGTTTTGTTTGGTTTTTTTTCCTTCTTCTGCAGATAATTCTGTAACAGTTTTTGAAATATTATGGTTCTTATACAAAGCTCAGATCTCCTGGAGGAAAACCAGGAGAATTTGTAGATTCCCCTCTAAGTAGACTGTATAGCATCTGCTGAAGACAATAGCAGTCTAGTCTTTTTGCAGTAAAGATAATTGTTGGTTTGTGCAGAGCATCTTTTATGCTCCCCCACCCCCCCTTCCTGATACTTCCTCTCTGGGGAAGATTATCCTCATAATCCTGCTTCAAACAGAGTAGAAATGAGTAAACCCAACATTGATTCTTCTCAGTTCAATGGAAAACAGCATAAATAGTATAGAACTAAGGTACTGCTGTGATTCCTCTGGGCATGTGTACATGAATAAAGTAGTCTGTCTTTTAAGTAGAGGAGTGTCAGCTCTGTGACTCCGAGCTAGGAAAATGAAGAAACAAAATGTAGTGAAAGTGAGCCAACAGCAAAAATGTGTAATTGTAGATACCTTTTATTTGATAGATACAGTCTGTTCTCAACTCTGTCCCCACTCTTTTGAGCATATTCCCATCCTCTTCACTTAGTTTGATCATGAAGATGGTTTTCCTAGTTGTGAAGGGAGGGTTTCTGGTTGCTGGTCATAAATCTTTTCTATTACCTCCTACGTTCATGTTCCCTAGCATTGTGTTTTGGGAAGACATGGAATGCTTTGAAAGTATGAAGTTCTTTAGAGATGCTTACAGGAGCTTTAGAGGTATTGGAGAGAAATGCAGATTCTGTCTATATCTTTTCTTACACTTAGCATATGGAAACAATATAACAAACGTAACAAAACTATAAATTTTCACTTTTTATATAAAAGCTGGGCCAAATACCAGACTTTCTTACTGCCTATCTCTGTGCCTTAATGCCCTTTTCCCAGCTTCTTTTTGGTCCTATATCTTGCATGCCTTTCCAGTGCTTTCTGGCCTTCTGGTGCTGCAACAGACAGATGACTCAACTACTGCTGTTTCCTTCTTTAAATCTTAATACACTGATTGTTTTTGCTTTCTTTACTTTAAACTCTAACACAGATACACAATACAGCAAGTATGGCTTTCTCTGTACTGTTTCACATAAACTTGGTCTGGTTTCAAGGAGAGTACAGATGGATAATTAAGTTCCAGTCTTTAGTGCCTGGATAATAAAGCAACTTCTCAAGAGAAGTATAACTTTACAAGTAACGAGAACAAATGTTGGGAGCTAAGACAAGATGCTGCATACAGTCTGGAGATCTTTCTTGCAACAAGTCTTGCTTAGCTAGGGAATTTAGCATTGACTGATTTTTGACTGCCAGGTTTGAGGTAAACTACTTATAATCTTAGTAAAAATAATGTAGGTGGATCTCATCCACAAAAAGCAATACTCTTCAGATATGTGCAAGAATTCTGTTGAAATATCTGGTGAGCAGAAGCCCATTTAAGAAATACATGTTCATTTTGCCTTTCCACTCACACTGTGTCTGCTTTGCCTATTGAATGTAGATTTTTTCACCTCCACCCTTCTAATCCAATCTCCTGCCCTGAATTTGTTTGATACCTGTTATTTTGACAGCTGTTCCTGGGATCTTTTTGACAGAAATTATATTGCTAATAGCTTTAATGAAGTACACACAAAAAAAATCCCCTTCTGTCTTTTATCTTCCTTTTAAAAGAAAAAAAAATCAATTTCTTCCGTCATTGGCGGAGCAAAGCTTCCTATCTCCATCTACACTGCCAACAAGGAGGAGATAGAAGTCTTGATGCCTATTAGAGAAATTGGATTAAGTTGAGTAGATCCTGTTCCCAGAAATATCCTCGCTCATTACAAGTCAATTTAGCAGGTTTGCATATGATGATTTTCAAGTCGGAACCTGAAACAAAGGACTCTGTGGTTTTCCATATGTCATGATTCAGGAGGCTTCCGTCACAAAAGTTAGGAATTACTTTGCTTGATGTCATTCTTTTCTTAACCCTTAGATCATAGAATAGTAGGGGTTGGAAGGGACCTCTGGAAATTGTGTCTAGCCCCCCCTGCCAGTGCAGGAACACTCAGGGCAGGCCACACAGGAACAGATCCAGGTGGGTCTTGAAAGTCTCTAGAGAAGGAGACTCCACAGCCTCTCTGGGCAGC
>JANHGN010016486.1:0-14236 GCA_024605025.1 Megaceryle maxima
TTTGTTATGGGGTTGGGTGTTTTTTTTTGTGGTTTTTTTTTTTTTTTTTTTGGTGCTTTTTTTTTTTTCTAAAAAAAACCCCAAAGCAAAACCAACAACAACAAAAAAAATCAGCAAAAGCAAAATTGTTTTGCTTCACAGTGTGGTTTCGGTTTTACTTCATAGGGTGCAAAGGTTCAATGAAGAGGTGTCTGAAAACTTTTTTTTGTTGTTGTTGTTTTTTGGTTTTTTGTTTATCTGTGCTGCAGGATGGCATATATAAGACTCTTGCAGAAAGAGAGACTAGATTTATTTATTTATTTTTTTAATAGAATCACTTTGTAGAACATCTCTTGGACTAAAGCAGACAAACCTCGATGAGGTTTTGACCTCAGTGAAACTTATTGGGTACTTCCCTAGGAATTGAAAATCATATGCCTAAAATTTAGGCAACAGTGCTTTTCAATTACATTTACTGTTACCAGGAATGACATATTCTAGACATTATGTGGTAGACAGTTTTGCCTCAGATGGGACATTAACAGTAGTAACAGTGGATTCATATGCTTTTTCTCATTTAAGGTGTCTCTAGAGCAATTCTGAATGGTGCTGGAAAAGTAGTTGAAGATGAATGTGCTCAACTAGGTATGCTACAACTTTTCTGACCTCCGTTCTGGTGGTGTTCATGCATGGTAGGGAATCTGTTGGAATACTTTCTCAGTGCCTACTGTGCATCCATCTGTATTATGCATTGTGATACATCAGCTAGCTTTTAATCAGTTGATAATGGTATTTGTAAAACATCTAATGAGGGAAGGAAGAGAAAAATCTTCAAGAAGAGAGGGCTTATGTAAAAAAACTAAATCTGTTCCTTCCTGCATCCTCTTACTCTGCCATGGTTTAACCCCAGATGGCAGCTAAGCAACAGGCAGCTGCTCACCCACTCCCCCAAGCCCCCCAGTGAGATAAGGAGGAGAATCAGGATAAAAACAGAAGTAAAACTTGTGGGTTGAGCTAAGAACAGCTTAATAACCAAAATAAAATATAGTAGTAATTGTAATGAAATCTATATAGCAAAAAGAGAAAAATAAAACCCAAGGAAGAAAAATACTGCACAGTGTAATTGCTCACCACCCACTGACTGATGCTCAAGCAGTGACTTTCCCCACTTCTGGCCAACTCCCCCCTGTTTATACACTGAGTATAATGTCCTATGGTAGGAAATATCCCTTTGGCTAGTTCAGGTCAGCTGTCCTGGCCATGCTGCCTCACAGCTTCTTGTGCACCTGCAAAAGCAGCAAAATGTGGGAAGTTGAAAAATCCTTAACTTAGGATAAGCACTACTTAGCAACAACTAAAACATCAGTGTGCGTTAACATTATCACACTAAATCCAAAACACAGCACTGCACCAGCAGCTAGGAAAAAAATTAATTCTATCCCAGCCAAACCCAGGCCATATTCCAATAAAGCTTTCCATGATAAAACCAGATTATGTCTATGCTGAACAGAGCCAGGAGCAAGGGATGAAGTTGGCAGAAATGTTAACAGAGAAGCCATACCTCACTGGAAGCAACTTTCTGCCTGAAACACCTTTTGTCATTCCTGAATGAGAATGTTTGCCATTGATTTAACTATCAACCCATTGTCACATCTTCTGTGTGACCAAGAGGGGAAAATAGTGAAGTTCTAAACTAGTGGGTTCCTGCCTCAGAAGAGGCATTTATTTGTAGACCAAATTCAGCTAGTGATCAGCAAATATAATGAATGGAGAGTAAGGATACACAAGTATGTGGTTTCTAAAACCCCACAAAAGTGGGTAAGTGGGAAGGAATCTGCTGTGGAGATCAGCTTGGAAGTTCAACCAAAGAAAAATAATTATGTAGAGGAGATAGGAGGTAGACCCCTGTTGTGCAGGCCAAGAGGGTAATTCAGGCTGGGCAGCCTGAGTGTAGATGGCGTGCTTCTGTGTGTGTGTGTGTGTGTGTGTGTGTGAAGACAGAGCATGGTGCAAGTCTGCAGGAAGTTCTCTGAGTCTGCAGAGCAAACCTGGCAAATAAAGATGCACAAAATTTGTGGCCAAAAAAGGCAAACATTTTTACAAATATAAAATGCTTTGAAAGTGAAAATAGAGAGAAAGGGTTGCATGGTTTGTGGAAGAAGACTTGAAGTTTACCCTGGGACATGTTTGTTGTAAGTTCTTATCCTAATGAGGATTAGTGCACATCTATATTGTGGATAATTGTTGATTGAATATGTTCTGCTTATGTTTCAGCCTCACAATCTAACAAGACCTATATCACCACCCAAGCAGGAAGCCTGCCTTGCAAAAAAATAATTCATTTTGTTGCCCAAGGTGATATCAAGGATCTAGTCTCCAAAGTACTTCAGGAGTGTGAATTACAGCAGTACACCTCCGTTGCCTTCCCAGCAATTGGAACAGGTCTGTGTTTCCCTGTGAAATGGGGTCAGTGCTGCTATCAGAGCTCAAGTGATAAGTTAGATTTAGCTGGAGGGGTTTGGTGAAAATATATTCAAAAATTGCAGACTTTAAAACTTATCAGAAAGCTTCACTCATTGCAGTCAGCTTTTATGTAAAGAGTATGAGTGCTCTGGAGCCAACACTTCCTTGCTAACAGGCATTCACAGGTATGTCTATACTTCCTGGAGAACCATAAATACTTGTCACAGCAGCCTTTGTGGGCAGCTCATTGGAGAATATCCAGGGAGCTGCTTCTCCATTGCTGAAATCAGTAGAGGAAGCAACTCTGGCTAGCAGCTGCACATATAGGGTTGATAGGGATGGAATTGGAACCTGTCAAAAAGGCCAGGTTGTCCATTTTTCTTCTCTTGTTATTTCCAGTTAGTTCAGTAGAACTCCCTAGAGTCAGTCCAGAATAGGGCCCCATGCATGCAGGAACCTCTCATATGATTAAAACTAGGCTTGCTTTTTGAGCAGAGTTGGCTTCTGGTGCATTGGCCTGTGGCCAATTAGGTAACCAAGCCATTTAATTTATGTGATAACCTGATCAGTCACCATGACAAGAAAAGTAAACTTCAGTTTTTTCCCCTTGCTTGAACCTCCTTTTCCTGATAAATAGAAACTCTTCCTAATTGCCAGCCTGAAGTTATTTCTGACCTGTTTATGATCCAAGTGATTGTAGGTATGTTCATAACTATTCTTTTAAAGATTTTTTTAACCACTTTTAACAGTTATTAATGCTATTTAAAGGCAAAACGTTTATAACTTGTTTCAGGTGAGGCAGGTCGTGATCCAGCTGTAGTAGCTGACAACATGATAGATGCGGTAACTGACTTTGCAAGAAGTAACTCTGCTTCATCTGTGAAAACTGTTAAAGTTATCATCTTTCAGCCACATCTGCTGAGTGTGTTCCATGGAAGCATGCAGAAAAAATGTCCTGCTAAAGCAACAGCTAAATCAGTGTTTTCCAAGTTAACGTGTAAGTAGATGTCACTAAAATACCGATTATAGATCAGTCTGTTTAGCAGCAACTGATAATGGTTAATATTAATTACAACATTTTTGTATTTCAACATAGCATTCTTGAGCTCTGAGAAACGTTCCCCAAAGGAAAAAACCAAAGCAGTTTTGGAAAAGAAAATTGACCTTGCTGTTGTACAGATTTGTGGTGAAAACAAAGCAAAAGTGGAAGAAGCTGAATACTGGTTGAGAAGTGCAATTTTAAAGGAACAGTTTCAAAGAGAAATCACAGATGAGTCTGTTATTCTTTTCGGTGAAGCAGAGAGTGAAGAACTGCATAATCTACAGAAGAAATTAAAAATTGCTCTTCATTTGGAGAATACCTCTATTCGAATTTCAGGTGTTGAAAAAGATGTTTGGATGGCTTATTCAACTGTTCAGGAAATGATCCACCGGGTAAAAGCTGCTAAACAGGAAGAGATCAGGGCAGAACTCTTAAAAAACTTAATTGAGTGGAAATATTTTGAAAACGATTCTTATGTGCCTTTTGACAGTCTCACAAATATGCACTTGGAAAATGCTCTAATGGAAAAGCAGAAAACTATTCAAGTCATCATTGATGAGAAGAAATATATAGTGAATATAGAAGCTAGATTTGCTCTGGATGACCAAGGGAAGCGTACACCCCTTGTACGTATTGATAAATCTGAAGGTAAGTAAAAGCATCTTGACAGGGTGACATTTGTTGTTAAACACAGGTTGCTTCCAGCCTAGTAAGAGTAAGAAATGTAAGAATGTGGGAAATACTGTTAGGAGCTTTGTGAGGGTCCATTTCTGGAGAATGTAGAAAGTAACTGAATTTGGAAATGAAAATGAAATAATGCTGCAGGGTTTTGGGGTTTTTTTTAAATGTAAGTAATGAGTTCTGAGGTTCTTAAGAGGCTTATCAGCAATAATTGGATGTTTGTGGCTGTTTCTGTTCTGGGTGTGTGTTTGTGGCTGTTTCTGTTCTGGGTGTTTGTTTGTGGCTGTTTCCATTCTGGATCTCAGCTCACTTCTGTTCTTGACATGTACTCTCTTCCATGGACTTCTAGTCCTTTGTAACATAAGGAGATACACTGGGAAAAGTCCTGTATGGATGTCTCTTCCAATTGAGAGATCCTGTGGTGCTGGTTGTCTGTAGCATGTGCATCAGTCACTGTTACTGTTTGACAGTGCAGCTGGACACTTGGCCTCACATGAAATGAGAGAAGGAAGAAAGGGAAGACCTCTGCTTTTCAGATGGAGAGTATATTCTCAGACTCTTCATTTAAAACCTTCCTTGTTCAGATGCTTTGGTCCAAGTCTCCTAGCTGATGAGAATTAAATACTCAATAAATCTGCATTTGCTCCATGTCCTTGAAAACTTGATTTGCAGGGAAGACTACTGGTAAAAAGATGCTGCAAATGATCCCTTTTCAGCTGTGAAGAACAGGTTTGTCTAGAAGCTGCCTATTCAGGCACATCAATTGCCAGTGCAGTGGCAAACTAGCAGCTACACTACCCTAATCCTTTGGTAAAAGACCCGTGGAATACTTGGCTGAAAAAGACTAGTAGGCACTGGTGATGAGCTGGATGTAGGGGCTTTCAGAAGGGTTTGTAGCAGGGCCTATTTCATTTTAAGCACAAGATTTGGGTAAATATGATTGATAATGCTTCTGCAGATCAAGAGTCAACAGTGCTTCCTGCAATGTGGGACGATATGCAAAACCAGCGACTCAGAATCGTGGAACTAAAACCAGAAACAAGGGAATACAGATATGTGCAGGAAAGGTTTCTGAAGACCTGTCAGACATTAAAAATTGAAAAGGTAAAAGCATGTAATCATTTTTGAACATAAATACTTTGATAGCAAGTGATGAAGAATCCTAATAACAATGGAAAAAATAAATTCCACCGGGATTTCTGAAGTTGGACAAGTCTTTATGGCTGTCACTAACTTTAGTCAGCATTGTTTTAATGCTGCAGTTGAGGTATTTGGAACAACTCTTAAGCATTTACTTCTTCAGTGCCCAGGGAGAATGCTTTCTCTTTAAATTGTTTTTTGCTACAGTAGACCATAGCGTTTGCTTGCTTAAGCCACGTGTCACCTGTGCAGAAAGTTTCCCCGAAACTTGCGAAGCTGACCTTTATTGTTTCCCATGGAGTGTTTTCATGTTTTGGGCTGGGTCTGCTGTCCCTCATGCCAAAGTTTGGGGTGATTTAACTAACTTACTCCATAACCTGGTAAACATCCATTTGAGGTAGGAGGGAAATCTGAGGCAGATTGATTTGTTGATACACTGAAGTTTTTCATGACAGCAACCTCTTTTTCTCTCTCTTTATCTTGCTTCCAAACTTTTGCAGATTGAAAGGGTACAGAACCCATATTTTTGGAAGGCCTACCAAATAAAAAAGCGTGAAATGGATGACAAAAATGGCAACAGAAATAATGAGAGGCTTCTGTTTCATGGGACAAGTAAGGAGTCATTAACCTTAATTAACAACTATGGATTTAACCGGAGCTACGCTGGAATGCACGGTAATGTGAATTTTGAAATGACTCTTGTTTTCCTGCAAAGGCCTGGCACTGATTAGCCATGCCATCCCTATAGACCTGCCTCGTATACAAAATTATTTGCTTTGTTCTATCTCTATTGCAAATAGAAAATGAAACTGTGAAGAGGTTCAAAAGTCTGAAGATGGCAGATAAGTGATTTCTGCTAATGAAATGCTCACAAGCGTTTGTCTTTTTTTCTGACCACAGCTGCAAACTTTGGAAATGGAACCTACTTTGCTGTTAACGCCGTGTATTCTGCCAACGACATGTACTCTAAACCAGATGCGAATGGGAAGAAGTACATGTATTTGGCTCGAGTCCTTGTTGGAGAATATTCTCAGGGGACGAAAGGATCAATTACTCCAGCAGCAAAAAGCGCTAGTAACTCTATAGATTTGTTTGATAGTTCAACAGATAATGTGAACCAGCCATCCATGTTCATCATCTTTAATGACATTCAAGCCTACCCAGAATACCTTATCACCTTCACCAGATAAGCTTTTTGCATATCTCTCTGTCTGTGTAGGACAGAAACACTTGGAACAAAATACACAATGAAAACAACTCATTTTATCAAATTAATTTCTTAAAGCTTTGTTTACACTTAGGTAACTTCTTTTTCATAGCACTGAAGTAGACTGCTTGTTTACATTTGGGGTAGCTGATCCTGTTTAACAATTCAGCTCCATACTGTACTGAACGCTGCTCTTTGATTACGTATCCTGCCTTTGTACTGTATTAGCCTTGCCCTGCAGCCTTATGGCCATCCTAGTTGCATGAGGAAGGGGGGAGTGCTGTCAGGGAGGGGAAAGGATCTTCTTTCAGCCTCAGACCCTTCCATGTTGCATTCTTGGTGGCTTCTTATACTCTGTAAATGACAGACTCTCTTGTGAGGTATGATACTTTTTTTTTTTTTTTTTTTTCAATAAACAAACTAATTCTAGTTAATGTCTTGTGCTTGTCTAGACCTCTCCAAGCATTTACCATTGGTTTTTCAACCAGTGAACTTGAATTAATTAAATGTCTCAGATAGAGATTTGCCTGGTTTTAGTACACTTCCTCTCCATGGCAGGTTAATAAGAGGCTCTACAGAAGGTTTTACATCTTGCCTGAGACACTTTAGATGTAGCCTAAGAGAGACAGGAAAGTAAAGTGGGAGAAGGCGTTTCTGTTGTCATACACCAGCTGAAGAGACCAAGGAATGCACAGGGGCTGTGGGGGCCAGAAGCCTTAAGTTTTGCTTTTAAAATTAATAAACTTGATCCTTGTAACAAATACTTCCAGTCACTGGTTCACCAACATGACCAGGAGGCAGAGTTGAGGGCTTGGGGTGCTTTGCTGCAGGTGCTGGATCACTTCTAGTGGTCTGAACTTTCTCTCCATGAGATAGTAATGCCTCTGTTCTCATCTTCCCTATCACCACAAGAAGCTGTGGAGGACACTTCACCCATGCTTGCATTACAGGGGCTTAAGCCTGTAATGCACCCTCAGGTGCTGCTTACTGTCTTCATCAATGACATAGACAGTGGCAGTGAGTGCACCCTCAGCAGGTTTCCAGATGACACCAAACTGAGTAGTGTAGTTGACATGCCTGATGAATAGGGTGCCATCCAGAGGGAAGTGAGATATAAGTCTGTGTGAACCTTAGGAGATTAAAGGAGGCCAAGTGCAAGGTTCTGTACTAGGGTTGGGGCAATCTTCAGTATCAATAGAGGCTGGGGGATGGTGGGATTGAGAGCAGCCCTCTGGAGAAGGATGTGGGAGTACTGGTGGATGAAAAGCTAGACTTGAGCCAAGATTGTGTGCTCCCAGCCCAGAAAGTCAGCTGTGTCCTCGGCACCATCCCAAAGCAGCATAGCCCATGAGTCAAGGGAGGTGGTTCTGCTCTGCTCTGGTGAGGCCTCACTTGCAGTGATGTGTCTGGCTCTGAAGTGCTCTGCACAAGAAAGACATGAGCCTCAGGAGCAGGTCCAGAGCAGGGCTACAAGAATGATCAGAGAGCCGAAGCACCTCTGCTCCGGGCAAGAGGAAAGGTGGAAAAGCACGAGGGGACCTTGTTCCTTCAGCAGCGTGACTGGCTGCCAGCTCCCAGCACCTGCAGGCAGAAAACTTTATAACGTGAAGGGAAAGCCTGAGGCAGCTTCGGGCGCTTTAGGAAAGCTTGGGTGGGAAAGGAGCGAAAGGGCGTGGGTGTGACGCCGTGAGCGGGGGCTCGGGGAGAAGCCGGCCCTCGGCAGGTGCGTCGCGACCGACGGCAGCGATAGAGGCGGGGGTCTCGTCCCGGCGCAGCGGCCGCCTCGGGCCCAGCTCCTCCTCCGCGGCGGGCCGGACACCGTCGGGCGCCTCTCCCTGCCGGGAAAGGCCCCGCCCCGCCGCGCCGCGCTGGGAAATGAAAGCGAAAGGCAGCGGGAGAGAGAAGCGGGACGGCCATGGCGGGGCAGCGGTCGGGCGCCTTCCCGCTGCTGGTGCGCGGCGACTGGGGCGCCGCAGAGCCGCCGGCCGCCCTGCGGAAGAAGCTGCTCTGCTACTTCCAGAGCCAGAAGCGCTCGGGCGGCGGCGAGTGCGAGCTGCGGACCGGGACTGGGACCGGGCACGGGACCGGGCACCTCCTCGTCTGCTTCGCCCGCCACGACGGTGAGCGGCCGGGACGGGGGAGGGTGTCCGGGGGGCCGTCGCGGCGGCCGAGAGCTGCCCGGCTGTCCCGGGCGGAGGGGCCGGGGAGCGGGTCGGTCTGTCGGCTGCCTCCAGGAGGGAGTGTGCGGAGAGTTGGAACTCGCGAGTCGTTAACTTCATGCGAGTTAAAATAGATAAGATGACCTGATTTTTGCAGGTGGGGTAGTATATACTGTATAGCATGTAATATGCAAATCTGTCATATAATATGCCATATACATCCCGAAATATGCAATATAGAATATATAATGTATACTTGCTTATATATATATGCTTAAATTGGATGCTTAGTACTAACTTCTAGGTGGCATGTTGAATAGCTAGTTTAGAAGTCAATAAATATATCTTACTAGGTCTAAATATATGTCAATTTTGATGCATAATAGTATTCTCTAGATTGCGCTTGCAATGGGAAAGCTTATGTTAATACATGTTGTATTTACAGGTATATAAAAACAGGACATAAATAGCATGCACGTATTTATATAAACTTGCAACAAGGTGGAAAGCATGTAGTTGCAGTTGTGTTAAGTGCATACGTACATATGCATGTACATAAATCCATGTATATATGCTTTTTTTTTTTTTTTTTTCCTGCTTTATCATGCTTTCCAGTTGCTGACTCGCCCAATTGGTAAGTTCAGGACATACAGCCCCGAGCTATTCTGACCCTGGCTGGAAGAGGGTGTGCAAGGTCTGGGGCTGGTACTGGGACCCTTGTGCTGCAGCCCCAGTGTGAGGCTGCCTGCCGGATGAGGGCGGGTAATGTGGTAGAGCTGAGCTTCACAACTCTGGTGGTGTTTTTCAGAAATAATATCCTCTGCTGCTCTTCCATTTCTGTTCAGGAGAAAAGCCTTATGTGTGTTGTGTTAGTGTTAAGAATTTAAGCCCTTTCATTTTGTAGGACAGTATATATGTCCTAATATAATGGTGGAAAAGTGCTATGGAATTTAAGCTTATATTTCTATTCAGATTGTCACTGGGAATTTTTGGTTTTTAGTGAAGCAACGAGTTCTTGAGAGACAATCTCACAAGCTGTATTTGGGAGAAAAAAGAGAATTGAAGTTGATTGTCACAGAGCCTGAAACATTACTAGCTGCTAAAGAGGAGGCATTTGAAAAAACATTAGTTCCCACAAAGGTGTGTAAAAATTATAATCCTAACTGGGCTTTGAAGTAGGGGTGAGAGTGTCAAATCAATCACCAATCTCTTGCTTTCATCTTATTTTAGGCTCTGGATGCCATGAGCAACCTTCAAACAAAAGGTAGCGTGTTATCCATCACTCTGTGTGCTGATTCTTCATAAAACAAAAAAGTTGGTGCTTTTCTCCACAGACAGCTCCAGTTCTGTGGGGAGTTGTGCTGAAAGTTTTGGAGCTTGGCAGCCTCACTCAGGTGATACCTGGAAAGATGTCTGGCCAGGGACACTGTAGACTTGAACACTGAGGATGGAGTTTACATAGCCAGATTTAGACCTTGTGTCTGGTTTTAGCATCTAAAATAGCCTTTTTTTTTTTAATTAGAGGAGCATCTACAGAGAGGGATTTAGCTCCCTTATTCTGCATAACTGCTTTAAGATAAGATCAGTGTAGAAAAACCTAAATTGAAAGTCTTAAGACCAGGCCTGGTATCTTTGTGCTCCCTACAGTTAGGGGAGTCTGTAAAGGCAAGTGGTGCTGTGACTTTGGTTAGGTCCTCTTTTGGTAATATTCTGCTAAGTTTCATGATTCAGAAAACAATCTAGAATCATTGAATCTTTAGGGTTGGAAAGGACCTCTAGGATCATCAAGTCCAACCTTCATCCCAACATCTCTCTATCCATTAGACCACAGCCTCAAGTGCTACTCATTTTTAAACACCTCCAGGGATGATGACTCCACTACCTCCCTGGGCAGCCTGTTCCAGTGCCTAACCACCCTCTCAGTGGAGAATTTCTTCCTATTATCTAATCTAAACCTCCCCTGACACAACTTGAGGCCGAAAAACAGTGCAATCTAGGAAACACCCAAATATAGCTGTATCTCTGAAGAGTAGGTTACTCACCATAAGATAGACCAGTCAATCAGGAAGTTCTTCAGTGATTACCCCCCTATCTTTTCCTTTCCTTATGAAGTCTTGTTCTGTGCTGGTTTGGGTGGGTTTCCTCCTTTCAAAATTAGGTATTCAAATTTGTCACCTACTGGTTTTTTTGTTTTACTAGAGAGGACCCTGAAAATCTCCAGATACTGCTGTTAATCACTTCATTGGGTCAGCCTAACTTTTGGTTGGGGCTTTTTTAAACTTTTGTCATTGGACGTTGTGGAGCAGATGATCCCTATTGAAATTAATAACTAGCATTTGTACAGCTATTGCTTCTGTGGTGATTTAATTTGTGTTTTCTTTTGTTTGGCTTATGCTGGTAGGTCTTCAAAGGCAGCTGGCTTCTGTAAATATTACGGGTTTGGTATCAGTTGTTGTTGTACCTTGGGAGAGCTTGTACACCCAGCCAGTGGGCAGAGCCAGCCTGTTTGCACTGCTGCCTGTTTGAGCCTTCCCACCTCACGTCTCTGTCTCTCTCCTTGGGGCTGCCCCCGGCCTGTTGGGTGCTATCTCATAATTCAGGGATTTTTGAGTGTTTTTGAGGAAAAGCAAGCAGAGAACTTGCACACATGGCCCCCCAATCCCTGGTAATGTGTACATCTGCTCCATCAAGCTCATCTTCCCTCAGTCATCTATGTTCTCTGCTGCAGCCAGAGATGGTGGTCCTGAAGGTTTATGGTGAGGGCAGTGAGCTCAAGCATTTCATGAGAAGTTCGTCTCCCTGCCGTAGTGCAGGGATGTGTTAGTGTACCAAATGGAGAGGTTGTATTTGTTGGGGCAAGGAGCACAGAGCTGCCTTTGTGAGTATGGCCACCTCAAGCACCCTGAGGTGCCCTTTGGCCTGTGCCTGTCCCATCACACCCTGCAGTGCTCTGTGACTGCCATCTTCTGTGACTTGTTGAACAGTTGTGTCACTGTATACCTAGGTGACACTTGTAGTTTGATCAGGCACATGGAAGAGCACATTATTTGCATTTGGGAGGTTCTCTTCTGCCTTCACCCTCATCTGTCTGCAAAGCTGGAGACCTGTCCTCTGCTGGCAGCTGCTGGACTTCTGGGGTACTCAGTGGGTAGCCCTGTTATATTTTCCATCCACAAAAATTTGTTGCATCCCTGATGGCCTTCTGTGCACAGAGTCCTTCAGCACTGTCATACCACACTGATGGTAGGGTATGGTGGTCATCAGGAGGCTCTGCATCGAGTAGTGCAGAGCTGCTGGTGGCTGCTGGGGTGCCTGCAGATGTTCTGAGCTATGTTTGGTCTTGTGCCTGCATTCAGGCCAAGAAACTGCTGCAGAGGCTGCAGGGTCTCTCACAACCCTTACCAATGCCTGAGCAGTCATAGCCAATTATCTCATAGATTTCATTTTATTTATGTATGTGACCCAGAGATATACCAGTGACCTTGGGCTTGTTTACTCAGGGCTATTTTTTTTTCTAACAAGGAGGCTGCCTGCAGCCCTGCAGAATACTATATCTGTACTTTATTTGATCCGCCAATGTCCTGCAATACTCTGCAGTATTTGTTTGTTTAGATGATCTCTTTTCTTGGGAAAGGAAAGGAGAGAAGAGAAAGGGATAGCAAAATCTGTTTATTCCAGGAACTATGTACCAGTATGTCATGTGGCTTATGTCTCTTTTTGTTGAAGATGATACAGAAGCCCTGCAGAAAGCAGAGAGTTTTCTTCCAAGGAGTGAACTCCAAGAGGAAGACAACTCTGCGGAGAACATCACAGAAAAGTCTGCACAGGCCTCACCTTCAGTGGTGTTTGAGAACATACAAAGTTGCAGTCCAAAATGCTTATGTATGCTGTTGGAGAACATCAGCGGCCTGGAAGTAGATGATGACTTCACTGTGGAAGTGATACCCGAAATGAATGTTGCCGTAGCTACTTTTATAAAAAGTATTGGTGAGACAAGATGAACACCATTGTTCATTTCCATGTGTGTATATGTATAAGGGCATTCAGAGCTTGATTCTTCTCCCATTAGAGATTCATACAGTTTTTAAAAGTACCTGGGGGGTAGTGTCTCAAGAAAGATGTCAGTCTTGTATACAGCTCCATGAAAATGCCCGTGATTCTAATGTTACACAGAACAAAAGAAAATTGTGGCATCCTCATTAATTGAAATTGGATGAGAATGTTTCATTGTCTCTATCTTATTTTGGGTTAGATGGAGAAGAATTAGAAGCGGGCCAAGTCTGGAGATGAGTTCTGCAAATTGTTGAAGTATATAAAGTCTCCATTTGAGAAGACATTGAAACAGTGAGAAGTTTTAGTTTATAAAGAGATGAGTAAGGGGAACAGAGACACAGTGGTAGTGAAGAGCAGACCGTAACACGACTGCGTGTGTTGCCCCTTTTCTGTTACAACACAGTTATTTGGCACCAAAGACAGTTTTGCTCATAATACAGGGAGAAGTAGACTCAGCTTGTTTCTCTGGCAGTAGCGATAGCTGGGGCTGATAATGACCCAGGAAAACACGGTCAGTTCTTACAGTTCATACTGCTCTTCTGTTTACAGACACTGAAGAATTTGTAAAAAAATGTTTGCAGAACAAGAGAGTTAAAGAATTCAAAATGACTGCCAGGCTTCTTGAATTGACCTGGAGCATCAAAGCTGAAAATGTACCAGCCAGTGTTACCACAGACTACATCACAGTTTACTTCGAGAGTGTGCGGAACGGAGGGGGGCCCGTGTCAGACGTCCAGCTCTTCCCTGAGGAGAAATCGGCCATCATTACTTTCTGTCATCACAAAGGTAATGATGTCCTTTGTCTCACCAAAGTGCTCCCAGGCAGAGGACCTGAAGGAAAATTACATCAGTTTTGGGCGTTTGGAGAAGCCTGGCTTGCGGTCTCCAAAGCCAGAGTATACGTCCTGTTCCTGGGAGGTGCTCTGGGTTTAGAAATATTGCTGCATCTCTAGGGTTTCAGAATTACTCTGTTGTTTTTGGTTTTGGTTTTTGTTTTTTTTTTTTTATGTTGCCAGAGGTTCATTTTAACACCCGCTTTGAGTATGGGTTGTTCCCACTGATATTTTCTCCCATTTGCAGAAGTTTTTATCTGCAGTACAATATGAATTATACTTGTAGAGAGAAGGTCCTGGTTTTGACTGGGATAAAGTTAATTTTGTTTCTCAGTAGCTAGAATAGAGCCATGTTTTGGATTCAGTATGGGAACTGATACAAGAAGAATGCTGATACCATACTGATGTTTTTAGTTGTTGCTAGGAAATCGAGGATCTCTCAGCTTCCTACATTTTGCTGGTGTGCAGGTTCACCAGAAGCTGGGAGGGAGCATGGCCAGGACAGCTGACCTGAACTAGCCAAAGGGATATTCCATACCACAGAACATCATGCTCAGTGTACAAACTGGGGGATGTTGACCTGGGGTGGAGGGTTACTGCTCTAGCATCAGTGAGTGGCAAGAGTTGTATTGTGTGTCACTTGTCTTTCTTGGGTTTTATTCCTCTCTTTCATTGTATT
>JANHGN010016487.1:0-37206 GCA_024605025.1 Megaceryle maxima
CCCCCTTTTTCTCTTCTCCCCCTTCCCCCCATTCTTTTCATCCTTCTCCCTGCTGTATTTGCATTTTTTCACTTCTTTTCTTCTTTTTTCTTTCCTGTCTTACCTATTGAGGAAAGTCCTAGTCATTCCTACTTAAAAAGCACTTCATTATTACTTTTATCCCACGCAACAGCTGGAAGTCTGCCCTGTGCATCGTATTTCCTCTATCCATTGCATCCCCAAACCAAGCTCATCTCTATGTCTAGAGTGGCTGGAAAGCAACTGCCAAGCTTGGGGACATCTGTCTCTGTCCCACCTATTGGGGCTTCATCCCTCTGAGCAAGATTTGCTCTTTTTTAATTTATTTTGGGTTTAAAAAAAAAAAAAAAAAGGGGGAGCACGTTGCAATGCAGCCTGTAAAATCACACCCATAATTTCTGAGCCCTGGTTTGGTAGGAGCTTGGCTTTGAGGGTGATGCAGCTGTTTTGCTTCCTTGTAAAAGATGTCTTAGCTGCTAGGGAAGCTGGAGTGTTTAAAAAGAATTGTTTTAATTTATTGCCTATGTGCAGAGTGAGAAGCATCCATTGCAGAATATTGTTTAAAGCTAGTGAGATGGAATTACAGCACAGCACTTTTTTCTTTGATGGGGGAAATGCACTCTTCCACAGACTGGGTGAAAAATAGAAAAAGCAAGAAGTTTTGGGCAATGAGCATCAGAGATCACAGTTTTTTGCCATAAATCTCTCTGTGTCTGTGTTCCCTTCCCCCTCCCCGAGCCCCCCAAAGCCTTGGCTCATGTAATTAGGTGAGACCCTTGGCTATCGAGTTTTCAAAATGATGTTCCTAGCCCCCATTGTTTTGGAGAACAGGATCAAGACCATAATAAAAAGCATCTCAAGCGTATTCTTTTTCAAGATGTACAATGTTTCTGCCTATCACATGATTACTTTTGGTGTATTGGATCGGGGAGGGTTGAACTCTGTGAGTAAGCGAGATTCCTGTCTCTTTTTCTTTGGGGGAGCTTGGAAAATGTGTAATTAGCTGTGTTAATCTGCAAGCCTTTCTTCACACTGATGCAGTTCACATCAGAAATTTATTTGCTTCCATTTAGTGTCTGAATCTCATCCATTTGCAGGTCTGTTGGGTCTTAAAAGCAGCAAGTAACTTGTGTTTTGTTCTTCTGTACCTTGACTGAGTCTTTGCGGCCAAGATGGGAACCTCACAGTTTTATTTCCATTAATGCGGGGCATTTGTACATCACTTTTTTTGACAAGCTGACATTTTTCAGCCAAGAGTCTTACCCACAGAATCCCAGCAGTACTCTCTTCATCAGTACACGTGGTTTTAAGGGCCAATATGCTTTTTTTTTTTTTTCATAGACCTCAAGATGCTGTTCTCAAATCTCCAAGAGAGGGAGTAACACTTGCAATTCATTAAGAAAATTCAGAAATTGAAGTTAGAACAGAAAACTACTTTAGCTCTTTTATTCTGCAATGCATTACTAAAAAGTAGCTTCTAAAATCAGTATCTAAGCAACCTGTTGCATGTGTTTCAGGCAAAAAAACAGGCAACTTTCTGAAACAATTGAAAGGAGAGCAACATGATTGCTTGATACGACATGGATGTTAATTATTAATCCAAATTTATTGTTCTCTGTTAGCACCTTGGTGTCACAGTGCAAAGGATGGTCCTTATTGTGCTGGACACTGTATTAAAGATGGAGTGATGCCCATTACTCACTTCTCCCCCTGCCTTCACTTGCCCTCCCAAGAATATTGGAGGAAAGCAAACATCTTCCTTTTAAAAATGGGAAATTAAGCTACAGAAAAGTGATGTGTAGGGAGACTGTGCATGAGCTAAGGGGCTTTTTATTTTTATCAGTTTGTAGAGAACTTGAAAAGAAAAAAAGAATTGCTTTGCTGGGAAAAGTCATGTAGTAAAATTAATTATGAAATAAACAGAGTTGATTTTTTTTTTTTATGGGAAAGTAGCCTGCTTTGTAGCTGAAGTGGGAGTAGCATATGACTGAGAATAAGTAATTGGTTTAGTCTAGGAAAATAGAGATTTATAAACAGAGAATGTGGGAGTATGGAGGTGTTCTGGCTTGCTATAGGTTTGCAGTTGAATCCTTGAGCTTTCTGGTAATTTCAAGTGAGAAGACCCAGGTCTGCCTTTGCTGTCCTCAAAGGACTGCCCTGGGACATGTTTCTGCTGTGTCTGCATCTCTGCTTCAGGTTCCTCCAGGCTGTTCTCCATAACCCTCTCCAGCCTTCTTCGCCTTTTCTTTATCTCTCTTCTGCTGGAGCACCACAGCCAGAACTGCAGCTGAGGTCCAGCAGACCACTGATGGTCAACACTATGAAGTATCTTGATCTTTCCAGTCTGGGATCACACACCTCTGATAATCCCTACAGGCACCAAGCCATCTGAGATCTCTAGGTACCACCAGAGATTAAAGGGATTTGTAGCTGTTATTCCATGCACTGTATGTTCTTTTTTTATAGCATTGATAGCGACTTCCTCATCCAGATCCTGTTGCATTAAAAAATAAAACTGTATTACTTAATCTATCCGTCAGGAACAGGCAACGGGTTTTATACAGTGTGTTCCATTTGGCATCCGTAATTCCTTAGGCTCTTGCAAACATGAGTTTAAAAGTTGTTCTGCCTTGGAAGCTAGGTGCCATCATTTAAAAAAATAAAAAAAGTCTTTTATTATGAGTTTAAGAGGCGAATGGTGAGTTTACAAGGGGATAACACATAAAACTGGAGGACTTTGTTCCTCTGAGCACAGGTCCCTGGCAAAGAGCTTAGTGCACCTGTCTCTGATTGAGTTGGGGCTTAAGTAAAGAAAGGAGCGTAATAAGAATAATGTTCTGCCTTTGCAACTCATATTTCAAAGCACTTACAAAGGTCTGGTTTGTCCCTTAAGGCACAGGGTAGAATATAGAGTGTTTTTCAGGTTGGTGGGTTGGGGTTTTTTTGGTTTTTTTTTTTTTTTTTTTTTTTTCCTGGTGTGTTGCTGGCCCTAAAAGTGTGCAAAAGGGCTTTCTCCATCATGCAGGATGGATGAGCTGAGGCTTTGGGACACTGCTTTGGAGTCAAGGATCCTGTTGCTTGTTTGGCTGTGGGGATGGGTGTGGGATGGGATGTGTGGTGCAAGATGTCTCTTGATGCTATGAGGGGTTGTTGAAGCGCTCGTTTGCTTGCTGCTAATGAGCCAGATGAAGCTGGGATTGTGAAGCAGTGCCAGGAGAGTGGATTGCTGCATGTGCCACCCTGGAAAAACCCCCCTTGCCCCATAGCCCTACCCCAGAGCACCAGTGTCCTCACCCTTGAGGGCTCAACAGAGAAATTGTCCTGCAATGGATGGTGGCTGTGACAGCACTTGCAGCAGGGCAGCTGTCCCCATATGGGGACCCAGTTGCAATTGAGTTGCACAGCAGGCTGTGAGCCTAAGAAAGGACCGCTGATGGGCAAGCTCAGGGAGATGTTGATCAGGGCTTCCTTGCAGATGGGTGTTTGGTTTTCCTTTAGTCTTGTAATAAAGTCTGTAGAGAAGCTTTGGGTGGCTCTTTACTGCAAGCTTGAGGACTTAAGTCTGCCTTGCAGATTTAGTGCTGGTTTCTGGCTCACACTGACGCTCAGAAGGGATGGTCCTGCCAGTTGGGCTGTGCTGACCAGTTCGTTTAGCCTTGAGATCAGTCGCTGAGCTATTTTGCCAGTTAACTTTAACTACTGGATCTACAGGGGGTTTGCTGCTTGCTTCAAGGCTAACTGACGGGGATTTGTCTGCAGTCAGGTCTAATAGACTTTGATATAACACCAGCATGTTCATCAGGCCTGAGCGTGGTACATGGAGAAGGAGTATTGGAGCAGAATTAAAAGGTATAAAGTTCAAATCTAATTTGAAGAGTTTTCCCTCTATCACTGAAATGTGGGAAATGTTCCTGTGGCTTCAGGTATAAAATGTCATACTTCATAAGGAGCGTGTGTTTTAAATCTCAGCCAGATATTAAATGCCATGTCACACTCCACTTCTCTTTTTGTTAAAAGTAAAGCCCCAAATCATCTCTCCTGAAATGATGTTGTTCGAGAAAATTAAAGCTTTCAAAAGAAGCCAGTTCAAGTAGCGGCTGCTGTCTCTGTCGTTAGGAAACACCGGGGAGCGTATCGATTTTGCTCTGTATTGAAGATTGTTTGTTGGTGTTCAGCTATTTAATTATCTGGGATGCTGCTCTTAACGACGCCTATCAGACTAAATCTTGCAGTTGATACAGACTGACAATTAGCATGCAGCAGATGGGTTTGTTTTGTGGGGGTTTGTTTGTTTGTTTGGTTTTGGGGGGTTTTTTTGTGAGAAAAATAGAAAAAGGGATCAAACCTGGGCTTCTGGCAGTTACCCAAGTCATCTGTTGGCAGAAGTTCCAGAAAATTGGTTGGGTTGAATGTTTGGCCTCAAATAGCAAATTTTTAATAAATTGACGCAAACATTCTGTCAGACTTTAGTCATTTAGGAGGGGAAAGTTCGCTTCTATATTCTTCTGCTAAACAAATATTGGAAACAAGTAGCATTTCTTTTGGTTGTGTAATGTGAAGATGTATTCGCTGTCACGTGTGAAATGGAGTTTCTGGACAGACACATTTTGTTGTTTTTTTTTTTTTAATATACAGATTTTCTATTTACTCACTTTAAAGGCTCACCAGTCAGCAATGTAAAATGTAGCATATGCTGATCTCTTAGGATTTTGATGGAAAAATGACCAAAAGTTTGACTGTTAATATTGGCTACGTGTGCACATTAATCACTGAAAACTTGAAAAATTCTCAACAGTTTTCAGCAAACGAGGGGAAAACCTCACACAACAAAAGCTGCTATCTGGGATTTTAGCTGACTTAAGCCCCTGCATCTCGTGCCATGGTAAATGGGTGGGAGGTTTGGTGGGACCAGCCTGCTGGAGACCCTTGGGCTGGTGAGAACTCTGAACAACAAAATGCCACTTGCTTTCTGTGGAAGAAGGGGGATGAAGATGCTGGTCTCTGACATGGTCAGTTTATGCGTGTGCTGTTTGGTCTTTTTGTTAATGAAAAAAAAATAGCCGTGAGATGTTGTCATGAATTTTTGGAGCTGTAGTCTTGGCTTCAGCTGCCCTACTCAATGCCTAATGTTGTTGGAAAGTCCTTTTGCTCTCCAGCTGGGGAGCTGGTGTTTTTGAGGATGATGAGGGTGAGGAAGACCATGAGTAAGGGGCAGGAGAGGCAGCTCAACCCTTCAGGGGTCAAGTCAGGATCAAGAAGATCCCCTTCTAGTCCAGACCTACTGCCTGACTGAAGGGGAGCATTTGAGCTCCAGGGACTTGATGTCTTTAAAACCAGCAGCTGAGTGTGACTGGGGCCTGGAGGAGAAGGCGATGTTAGCCATCTGCTTTAGCAGTTCATCGCCCAGAAGAGGAGGAATTCATCTGCTGTTCTTGCACGTAGGCTGTTGTTTCATTGTTTTTTGTTCTGTTTTCCCTCCCACTCTCCACCAAAGCACCTGTTGAGTTAATCCTCTTTGATTCAGCTCAAAAGCAAGGAAGTCAAACTCCTTGAGAGGCTGAGCAGCTCAGCTCTCATTTCCCTGGGTTTCTGTGCAGGGGCTTTAGCTGGTGTGTTTTGAAGGCTTCCAAAAGCAGGGAAGTTTTGCTGGACATAAGGATTACCTGCGTCACAAAACATTAGTCTGGAATGGGGAGATACCTTGAAGTCTTTCCTAAGGATGGTGAGAAATGTAGAGGTTTCATTTCGGTGCACTTTCAATAAAAATAATTCAATTTTCAAAATTCAAAAGGCCTCTTAGTAAATTGGGTGCATCCTGCTTTGTGCTGAAAAGCTAAAAACCAAACCAAAACATCAGGAGAAAGTAATCCCGAAATACAGTGCTTTTGTAGGGAGCTACATGTCATCAGCAGCTGAAATTTGGTGGCAACCTTTGCTTCTGCAGACATTCTTCATGCATTGTGTAGCCACTATGCTGATGCTGAAGGCTGGATGGGCTGTGCTGCCTATAGAGGGAAGGTGATTCTTCCAGAGGGTATCCAGGCAGAGGACCCTCTATGTCTTCTCCAAGCTCTGGCAATTCTGCTGGCCATCAGGATTCAACCTGAAGTGCCAAGGGCTAAGATGGATGAGCTATTTCCACAGTCCCTCCCACATAATTGCTTATCTCTTTGTGTTCAAGGCTCTAGGGACATTATACCCAATATGGAGGGACTCAGTTTCCATCTGGAGCATCCCAGAATGAGTTAGATTCAACTGACATGGTTCCGTTAATTAAGCAAAACCAACAACTTTTGCCCAGCTAATTAATCGGTTACAGCAAGAGCTCAAGGGTTAATAACGTCCCACGTAGAGCTGCAGGAACAATACAAGCCACGTGCCTGTCTGTCCATCCCTGCCACGTTGCTTGTGCGTCACTTCTGCATGGAAATGAGTGTGAAACTGATGTTTTTTTCCTCCTCCTGATTCACCTTCTCGCGCTATAAATAAACAGTGCAGTGTGAGAGAAAAATGAACAACAAGGGGCTGTAGATTTTTTAGGTGCCTTTGGCAGGATGTTTTCTTGGTTATCCTGTTTCTTGTAAACATGGCGATGGCTTTTGTAGCCCAGATGTAGAGGCAGCCTGGGTTCATTGTTCGAACACCTGCTGTCCTTTCAAATAGGCCCAACGCAGCCCATTGATAAAATTCAGACTGAGAAAACTGCAGCACCAAGCTGAGCTCCTCTGGATAGCTCAAAAAAAACCCCACCCCAACAGTCCTTGAGGATCTGACATCCGTTCTGTTTTGTTGTGTTTTTTTTCTCTCCATTATATTTGATTGGGAGGGAAAGGGAAGCTCAAGATTAATATTTTCCCTGCTCTTGTTCTCACAATAGCAATAAAAACAATACTCCTTGGCTTTGAGGTGGTAAATGGTGAGAAACAGCAACAATAGCTTGCTGTGCAAGGATGCAGCCAAATTTATGAATGAAACCGGTGTCTGCAATTTATTTTCCAGGCCTGTCTCTGCTTTTCATATGATGAGATGAAATAAAAAGGCCAGATTAAAAAAAAAAACCAGCTCGTATCTGTTCTGGGGTTGGAGCTGGGAGCACATACAGGGAAAGATTTTTGAGTTGGAGAAGGGTATCACAGGGATTTTTGGCTTCCTGCATCAAGATCAAAGCATGGAAGAGGTGAATTTGCTCAGTTAAACCACAGCTTTCCAGTGTTTTCTTTATCTGAAGCCATTGAGAATGCAGCTATGGCTCTCCCAGGTTGGCCACGTAAGGGTACACAATGTCAGGTACATCCTCACTGGGATGGGACTGCTTTATGAGGTGGTACACTTGTTTCTGCAGGTACGGATCAGTTTTGTGCCTTCCACACACTTGAGTTTTTTTGGTTGGGGCTTGAGGGCTAAACCCTGCTTTTTGGGGAGAGAAAACTCTCCCAGGCTCTGAAGTGAGAGGTTGGAGAGTTGATGTGGTGGGTCAGGGCAATGCATGGTTTAGCATCCCCTTCTCAGATAGGAGACTTGTTTTCCACAGTGTTGTTCAGAGCAGGAGGAGGTTTTTCTTGTGTTGAGGTCTCCTGCATACGTCCCTGCTCCTCATGCATCCTCGACCTGTGCCTTTGGCTGCACGAGCAGAGGATACATGCTGTGATTTATTTACCGCTGCTCTGAGCATGAGATTGGACCAGATGGCCTCTAACAGTCCATTCCAACCTAAATTAATGCATATTTATCTTGCTGAGAGAGTCAAGGTGCAAACAGTGAGTCCTTTACAAAGGCACTCAATGGGTCAAAGGCTTTCTCCCTGCCTCACCCCCCCAAAAATGAGATCTGGGACTGTAAAGGAAGCAGTTCAGTCCCAAAAGAGTAATTTTGTCTGAGACAGATGAAATTAGGGGGCCAGACCTGTGTGTGCTGTGGCTTCATCCTGCTTGAATAGATGTGGCCAGCCACAGACGTTGTGCAGAGCAGAGGGCAGAGTTTGAAGGATTTCTTGCTCAGAGCATCCCATGTGTCCTCCTGCACTCCCTGGGCTGTTAAGGGTGTCCTAGGAGGGAGGGCACTGCTCCATCTGTGAGATGAAGCCATGGATGGACCCATAAGCTGTTGGGGAGAGGGCCCATCCTCTTCCCCTCACAGTATCACAGAATGGTAGGAATTGGAAGGGACCTCTGGAGATCATCTCATCCAACCCCACTGCTCCAGCAGGGTCACCCAGAGCAGGTTGCATTGTCTAGGTGAGTTTGAAATCTCTCCAGAGGAGGAGACTCCACATCCTCTCTGAGCAGCCTGGGCCAGGCTCTGCACCCTCACAGGAAGGACATTTTTCGTCTTGTTGAGATCAAACCTCCTGGATTCCAGTCTGTGCCTGTTGTCCCTTGTCCTGTCACTGGGCACCAGTGAGAAGAGTCTGGCCCCATCCTTTTGACCCCCACCCTTTAGATACTGATAAGCATTGATCATATCCTCAGCCCCCAGCCTGCGAGTGGGGTCCCAGGGAGGGAAACACTTACGGAAAAAATGAACTGCCCTTTATTTACATTTGCCTTTAATTAAAGCCACACACAAAAGAAAATCATAGCATCGTTGTTGGCCCGTGTCGACATCCATGTGTGAGAGGAGCACACGCTGTGCCTGCACCGTGGAGTGAGTGGCACTTCAGCCTGTGTGGTGTTATCTGGCACCACGGGCGGGAGAGCTGGCACAAGCCTGCCTCTGCTGGAGCAGGGATGCACAGGGACCCTTCCAGGCTGGAGGTGGGACATTGTAACCTCTCAACAGCCAGCACCCGGGAGGAACTGGGCTCTTAAATCCAATTATATTTGCAGACTGAGCTCTTTTGTACTCATTTCGGGTTGTGGCTCGGTCAACGCCAAGTCTTGCGTGTGCAGCCTTTCCTTTTTCCTCAGCGTTTTGGTTGAACTTTCTTTTTAATGGCCATGTTTCAGAGCAAGATAGCAAGGAGTTGGAAGGGGCTTAATGTACTCTGCTTTCCTAGGCATGCACTAAGAAAAATGCCTGTTTGCTGATATCATCTCGTATGGCATGATGTCAGAGCTTTGCTACATTTGCTAAGAAAGCTGCACTAACCACATGAAATGCTACCATGATTTTTTTCTAGCTCGTGCAGGGACGTGTCCTCAATGACCTCTTGCGATAATTACAGCAGTTAGGAGATGTTTGCCCCAGGCAAACCTCTCTCTAGGTCTTCTGCATTGTGCACTTAGTTATTTTGGATTTCCTCTTCGACATTATTGTGCAAAGCAGCACCGTAGCTGCTGATGTCTGTCTTTTCCCCTAAATTCTATCGGTTGCTGTTAGGACGCAGTGAAAACTGTGAGGTATTTTTCACAGACAAACTAAATACGGTTTTAAGGAAGCATTTAGATTTCCTATTTAGGTTTTGCTTTCAGGCTCTGCTTTCCAGAAACCTTTTTTACCCAAGAAACAGGGCGACAATGAGTCTCATATTTCTTTTAATATGGGTGATATATGAAGGAGTGATATATGTCTGTGAGCGGTGACTTTCCTTTCAAGTGATTCTGAGCAAAACTGAAACCTTTTTTGAAGTGGTTTACTGCAGTCGTAGTTTGCCTTGCTTCCTGCTCGTGCTTTTGGCAGTTCATTTCTTGGGCACACCTCCCAGCACGTTGTGTGTGGTTACAGACTGGGGGGGAAGCTGGAAGGCTAACAAAAGGCTAAGGGGCTTGTTTATTCCTCTTTCTATTTAGAATGCTGCTATAGAGACATTGAGTTTTACGTATCTACTTAGAGTGCTGCTAAGGAAGACTGAGAGGGGATCTTATCAAAGTTTATCTAATACCTAAAGGGTGGGGGGGCAAGAGGATGGGGCCAGACTCTTGTCAGTGGTGTCCACTGACAGGACAAGGGGCACAAACTGGAACCTAGGAGGTTCTACCTGAACAGGAGGAAAAAATTCTTTGCTGTGAGGGTGCTGGAGCCTGACCCAGGCTGCCCAGAGAGGTTGTGGAGGCTCCTTCTCTGGAGAGATTTCCAACCTGCCTGGAAAATGCAATTCTGGGCAACCTGCTCTGGGTGATCCTCCTGGAGCAGGAGGGTTGGATGAGATAATACCCAGATGTCCCTTCCAGACCCCACTATTCTGTGATTCATTGCATTTTATTCCTTCCTACCATCAAGGTGCAATACCTCCCCCAACATCAGTATTCATGGATGCAGGGAGGGGTATGAAAGAAATGAAAGTAGGAGTTTTATGCTGGATGAGCCTTCAGTTAAGGGTCCATACTGTGGGCCAGGTAAAAAAAGGAAATAATCTTTTTTTTAGTTTGTAGTCAGTAGCTGGTGGTCATTTTTAGCATGAGCCCTGGGTGCTGAGCTGGAAAGTGTGGTATCCTCCTCCTTCAGCTGGTGTGATTTGCAGTGTTGGGATATAGCTCTAGTGCAGCAATGCGATCAATGGAGACAAAGCAGAGATGAGTGTCTGCTGGAGAGCTTGACCTGGTGCCAGAGGGTGAGATGTGAGAGCAGAGCTGTTCCTTGCCCTGTGCACATGCTTGGTGGGATGTTTCTCTTGATGGTTGGGTCCTTCCTGCCACCCTCAGCGATATCTGGACCATTTGCTGCCCTATGGCTGTGCTGGCAGAGCTTCCTGTGGGACATTGGGATGCATCTGGATAGGGACAAAGGAGGATGAAGGTGGCTTTGGAGCCACAGCCCTGGCTTCTGTTTTAAGGTTGGGATATAGAGAGGCTTAAGATGTCACTGCCTCACCGTCTGGTCACATCTACAAGAGTGTGAATCATAGAATCATTTTGATTGGAAGAGACCTTTAAGATGATTGAGTCCAACTGTTAAACCACCTCAGCACCACATCTTCACAGCTTTGAAACCCCTCCAGGGATGGGGACTCCACCACTGCCCTGGGCAGCCTGTTCCAGAGCTTGACAGCCCTTTTGGGGAAGCAGCTGTTTCTCAGGTCCAACCTAAACCTCCCCTGGCACAAATCGAGGCTATTTCCTCTTGTGCTACTACTTCTTCCTTGGGAGAAGAGACCGACCCCACCTGGCTCCAACCTCCTTTCAGAGAGCTGTTGAGAGTAAGAAGGTTCCCCTGAGACTCCTTTTTTCCAAGATGGACAACTGCAGGTCCCTCAGTCACTCCTCACAAGACTTGTTCTCTAGACTCTTCATCAACTTTGTTGCCCCTTTCTAGACATGCTCCAGGTCCTCGGTGTCCTTCTTGGAGTGAGAGACCCAAAATATTTCAATCTGGATGGTACCTCTGGGCACTGGTGTCGGTGCGAGGTGCTCTCCCATCCCATCACAAAAACGCTGGCTGGTGTCCTGAAGAGCTCACCCATTAAGCAAACAGGCTTTGGCTCCAAATCCAAAGGTTCATGAAGAGCATTATGGTCCCTCAGCAGTGCAGCCTGTGTGGTTAAAAACACCTGGAAAACTGGATAGCAGCTTTCCCTTTTCCTAGTGCCTGGCCCAAGGAGGAGAGTGCTTTAAGCACGTACTTAAATTTCAGCATGTGCTTAAGAGCTGTCCTGAGTGGAAACTCTCTCAAGCTTTTGCTGAAGTGCTTTTTCTGAACTGGGGCCAATGGGCTGTGAAAATTGCCTGTTGTTGTTTCTGTATCTGTGCTCCTTGCAGCTCCCTGGCTGTTTACTGCATGGAGAAAATCACTTTATTTACTTGCAGCTAAGTGAAGTAACTGAGAGCAGGCAGGTTGGGAGAACCACATATCAGCTCGGAGTGAGACATCTGACCTCGTCTCCTGTCTGTCTTGTTTCTGTGATCCTAATTCTGCCTTAAATTAATTCTTTTGTTTAGCTACTGGGGTGTTTTTCCTTTTTTTTATTTTTTTCTCCCCTCCTTTTTGTTTTCACATGAATGCTTGTCTCTATATTTAGGTCTGCCGGGGCGGGATGTTATGAATAATTGTTGATTGATATTATTAAACACTAACACGCTTGGCTGTGTTGCACTAATGATGGGGCTTTAGGGATATGCAAATCAATTAATTGCAGTAATTGCTGTACTAGCTGTTTTGGAGGATGATGTTGAAGAGCCCTTGGGAGGGTGGACAAAGAGACAGACATTTGGAAGCATGGAGTTGAAGGGGTGCTTGAGAAGTCACTGGTGATGGCTCATTCAAGCTGCTAATTTGTAAAGTTGGGTTTGTTTTGCTCTCCAAAACCCACTCACAACAAATCCTCTCTTGCTTTATTTCAGAGTTACCTCCGTGTGGCTACTCCTGGACTTTTCCCAGGACTCCTTTCTGCTGACATGGAGCTGAAGTAGCTCACAGATGGGATAGAATCTTTTCCAGGTAACCTCTTGGCTTAGAAATATGGGAGACCTCCTTGGAAAAACACTTGAGTAAAAGAAATGTTTCCAATATTAGACCTTTGTATCACCTCACACTGAACAGTTTTGGTTTGTTGGTTAATTTTCATTCATGTCAAAGCTTTTTTTTATCCCCTTTTGTGGCAATATCATGGGGCCTCACACTGGACACAGAAGGGATGTGAGATGCCTCAGGAAGTATTGTGGGGAGGCTGTAGAGGGAATGGGATTTGGGTATTGGGAGGATGGGGAGGAAAACATCTCTTCTGGCTTCTTCCCCATCCTATATGTGCTCTCCCTGCCTTTGTGTATTATTGTATATTCTTTTATCTGGGTTTCTATATGCAACATGCTTTCATCTCCATGCTCTGGGGCAAGTGTTCAATGTGGTGTGCAGATGGTGCTCACAAAAATCCCGTTATTTGCTAAAGGGATTTTGTGCAAAGCGTTTCCACTGGGCTTTTCAACACTCTGCATGGTTGTGTAAATATGCCCAGACCCTCATCTTGCTGAGACACCCTCTCCTGTGCAGCTGAGAACATGGCTTAATTTTTTTAGTTATCTGGATTGTTTTGTTTTTTAATCCTTGAGAAGGATGCCAGATCAGCTTCTGCAGGAGGCAGCAGTTGCAGGGCACCCTGTACTTGTGCGTTATATGGTCAAGGAGGGTCTGTCCCTGCCTGCTCTGCCAGTTGTCACAACCCTGACAGATGGCCTGACCAGATATGTCAGAATGTTCCACTTTGTTGCCTTGCTGGTGGTCCCATCCTTATGGCTTGCACTGATGTGTGCCTGAGATATGCTTGTCTATTCAGCAGTTTCCCCACGAGGTCCTGCAACATTTCTGTAACATGTTCAGCTATTCTGCTTCTGTTCCCCTCTGGTGTCTTCCATTCCTCAAGTAGTACTCAAAATCATGATACTAATTGCAAAAGCCTAGAAAGTGTTGCTTTTATCACCAGAGGCCTTTTGGAATAGGTTAGATGTGGGGATAATACTCTTCCATGGGACTCAGATCAGGACTAGGTGACCTCCCAAGGTCTCTTCAAGCCCTTATTTTTCTGTCGCCACGTGAAATTTGCTGCTAGTGTTGAAATCTGTAAGTGAAGCTTTGTTTTGCGTCACGCTTGCTGGAGGGAGGTCAGGGCTCGGCGGCTGTCGTGACTAACAGACAGTGATGGGGTGTGTGTCAGGAAGTTCCCTGTCCGTCTGCATGCTTGTGTGCTCCTTGTCCTGCAAAATGCTCTTCCCCTAAATGCTTCTCAGGCTCTTCTGTGATGGGAAGGTGAGTCATATGAGGGCAGAGGTTCTCTTTTAGCTGGCCAAGGACTCCAGGTGGTTCCTCTGGGGTTGATGTTAAACCAGAAAAATCTCATTGCAACTCTGGTTTGGAAAGTACAGGCAGCCCAAGGCAGGAAACCTGTCATGGACTGTTCCTGTTGTGGTGCAGTGCCACTGAGCTGGCTCATTCAGGATCAGGGGCTCGCTGGCGATGGCTGCAGAGGAGAACCAGCTGTGGGATACTGCTACTTACAGGTATAGGATTGACTCTTACAGCCCTGCTGTGCTTCTCTGAATATCCAGAACTGCATTGCCCTCTGATGTAGGGTCCCAGTCTCAGAAAACCCTCAGCTCCAACTATGTGACTGTGCCAGGCACCAGGTCTGGGCTGGGGAGGTGTTCAAACAAAATAAGACTTGCAGTTATCTCTGCAGCACCTGGATCTGACTCTGTGCTTTGTTTAGACATCATCACACCTATTAAGCATCTGCCTACTTTGTCCAAAATTTAGGAGCCCTTCTGTTGGCAGAGTTTAGGAAATAATGGTTTTTTATGTCTGCAGAAGATGGCAGAGAACTTGCCCAGACACTGATCTTCAGCAGTGCCCCACTGTGATCTTGATGTCCTCTGTGGAGTGTGATCTCTACAGAGAAAACAGCTCTTCAGAGGTGCTGCTTTTCTATGCCCGTTGCAAAATACCTCCCCAGCTTGTGTTTCTGTAGCCTCTCAATGTTGCTGATTTTTATCACCCTTGTGATAAGGGTGATTAGATGTGATTTGTTTGAATTACAGCCTGACAGCTTTCAGCTCTCCCAGACACAACATGGTGCCGTGCTGGGTTTGCACCAGGCTTGCATACTGGAAAGGGAAGTGAGGAGGGGAGAGCCTTTCTCCTCCTCTGATAATAGTTAGCAGATGTGATAGCATTACCAGGTCAAGGATCTGAAAGCATCAAGCAGCAGGAAAAAAAACCTGCACTTGGATGGCTCTTTAAAGCTGTAAAGGGGAGGATGTGGCAGAGGCCGAATCATCCCGTGCTCAGCAGCAGGTCTGAGCGCTGCTCTGCAAGGTTTCACAAGCTGTGGTATATTTAAGTTGTCCTCATTTGGTGGTTTGGCCCCAGGAGCTGTTTCTTTAGGTGTATACTAAACCATTACCAATTTCTTTGTAAAAAAATCAAGTCCACCCGTGGCTCGTTGATGTCTTGGAAACAATGTGCAGTCAGGTTGTTAGCATGTCTTATTTTTCTGGAGGTGTGCCCCATTTTTTTCCCTTTTAGAGACTCCTGAGCCACTAGAAAGGCTTTTTCCCTCTAACCAGCTTTTGTCTGAGGTTGGCGACCTGCTGCAAGCCAGGCCATGATACATGTGGTATTAAAACCTGTCTCTTCTATGTTGTTGGGAGGGTTTTTTTGGGGGTTGGGTTTTTTTTTTTTTTTTGTTTTGTGTGTTGGTTTGGGTTTTGTTTGTTTTTTTTTTTGGTGTGTGTGGGGGGGGGGGGGTGTTTCCTATATCTTTGGGCATTACATTCTTTTTCTTCTCAGTGATTGTCACAGAAGGCCTCCTTTCTTACTTGAGGCTATATTCTAGTAATACATTTAAATACTGCACTGCAATAACATTCCCCCTCCCTGAATTTTAACTCAGAGCAAGTAAAGTGAATTTGTCAAGGGCTGCTTGAAGCTTTGGAGGAAAGGTGAACCACAGAGTCCAGCCAACCTAGTGCAGTGTCTCTAAAAAATTGATCTTGTTCTGGTGTGACAGAATAAGACTTTGATGATAATGACATTTTAAGCTGCAGACGAAATCCTTTTTAATTTATTTGAAAGGGGAAGAGGCTGAAATTATTTTCTATTTCAGAATGTACTTTACAGCTTGACTTACTTTTAAGGAATAACTCTCAGTTCAGAGGCAGGTGTAGGGTTCCTATTGACATAAACCGTTAGAAACGGAAGGATTCCAAGGAGATGGAGGTTTTAAATTATTCATTAAATGTTTTTCATTAGAGATTACATCCTTCAGTCTATTACATGAGAACTAAATTAGAGGGTTAACAGCAATGCTGTAGAGTGAATTGACAAACTTTAGGAAACTGGGAGATATAGATGAGACAGAAGGGAATAGAATCCATTTAAAAAATGGAAATTATTTTAATTTCTCCTGTGCCTCTCTTATATTGGTGATGTCATCATGTCCAGTTCCAAGCCAGCCTCTGTAATATTCTTCTTTTCCCTATTGATTTTTGCATGGTTTTCATTATTTTAATGCAGGCAGCTGTATGCTGTCTTAGTTGAGATTTTCAGAATCCCCTAAGGTCCAATGGGATCTCCAGATACTTGATCCTATTTCCAAGCATTAGATATTTTTTCCCTCATACTAAAAAGTATTTCAGTTTCTAAAATTACTGGTATGTCACCTCAATCAATAGAGAATATGAACTTTTTTCAATGTAACAACTGAGAGAACTAGTTGTCTTCCCTTGTAAAATTTTTTTGTCACTTTTGTGAAAAACTGAGAGTACTGAGAGTTAAAACTGCTTCTCCAGACAGAAAAATTTTTATTAATCCTATCTTCTGACATTATTGTTCCAGCTTTGCACATGCAATTTGTCCATGGATGTGCAAGTAACTAAAAATATGTTTAAACTCTTGGAAGGTTTTGCAAATTCATACTATATAGGATCAACTTCTTAAAGATTTTTTTTTGGACACAGATTAAAATACATTAAAATTAAAAAAAAAAAAAAACTACACAAATGTTATCCTAGGGAGAAAAAGCAATTCTGCAATGACTCATTGCACTGCAGTTCTTGCCTTCAGGAGATCCTGAGGATATTCTGTAGGAACAGATATCACTAAAGAGCTTTCCTTCTCTTGTCCACTTGATCTGAAGACAAAGTGCAACTAGCACAATCAGGTTCCTCCATGTTATATTTGCATTACTAGTATAGACAAAGAAGTGTAAAAAATGCATCTAACTAAGCATTACTTCATCCAGCAGATGACTGATGTTTGTGTGGTATCATTGCTCTTTTCATTCTGCAAGTGTCTATTCAGTTAGTCTGGAATTACTAGTGGAGATCAGGCATGTCAAAGCAAACTGTACTGCCTCCCACTGTGGCCCAGTTTCAGTGGAGTTTTGTCTAGAGGGAACAAGTACATGATGCCTCAAAGGCAACAAAGCATGTTATGACTCAACATAACTGGTGGTCTGTGAACAGTGGATGCTTAGCAACTATTGTTTAGATTATTTTTTTCTTATCATTTGAGGAAGAAGTCATGCAGTTACATGGAAACTTTCTGTCTTTGGTGGTAAAGATGTGTGATCAAATAACCACTTTTTTGACCAGTGAAAACTCTCTGCAAAAATAAGCATGTAGATTTTGTTCCTTGTTCAAAGATAAGTCTTTCAACTGTATCTTGGCATTTTGAGGTTATTTATGACAGGAATTAAAGTAATGAAGGTACAGAGATTGGTTTCATATAATATTTATCCAAACAATATTGCCATAAAAATACAATTTCATGTTTAAACTTTATATTTTCAAATAAATTAAATTTTCCTTTGTGTCTTTGTGTGAATGCATCTGTGTAAGTGTAGAGATAGTTACAGGCAGAGAGATACACATATAGGCGTAGGTATAGATACCTGCCCATAAAGAAATAAAGAAAAAAACAAACATAGAGAGAACTAGCTTTTCAGCTGGTTGAAACCTGTGCCTCCCTGTTTAATGAAATAAATAGACAGTGTCCCTTAAAAAAGCAGTAAGAGGAGGGCATATGTAAAGAACAGAGGAATTCTGAAAACTGGAACATTTCAAATAGATGGTTAACTTACTGTTAATGTTTATCTATGGCAAATGCATTAAAAAGAGGAAAAAAAGATAACATTTCACACTTACACCAGAGGAACAAGGCTCATAATAAGAATTTACCTTTAAGATTAAAAAAAACAAAAAACCAAACACCAAACCAAACAAACAAATGAAAACAAGCAAACAACAAAACAAACAAACAAACAAAACCCAAAAAAACAAAACAAACCACCACAACAAAAAACTAGGAGCAAGGTACAAAGCACCCAAAAGCACTGTAAAGAAACTACACTGGTCATCAGAGATCACTTTTTCATCTAAGATGTTGATAGATTTCCTAACTCAAATAAGATTACTGTCTGTATAAGTTTTAGTATCTCCTACATGAAAAATATTCAATATGCTTGCTCCATTTTGACTTCTGTACTTTAGCTCCTTAAGGTCACAGCAACCCTCTTATCAGCTGACAGCAGAGCTGCAGCAGTAATAGGAGATGCCATCTTAGATTAATGCAAGTGAAAATTGCCTGCAATTTTTTATATTTCTTTCTCTTGTGTGCACTTTAAAATTTCATTTTTATCTCAAAATATCCTTGGTCACACCACTCCTGATACTTCAGGAAAATATTTGAATGTATCTTTAGCTATAATTATTTATCTAGAATTTGTGAGATATCAAAAGAGAATACATCCCAGGAATTATGTGTGGATCAGTGTAAATATATAATCTTCTGCTTTAAATTATTCTTTCCTTCATGGTCCTTTAAAGAGAAAAAAAAAACAAAAAAAAAGGTTAACTATTCTTTTATTTTAGCAAAACTCGGCTTTTTAATATAAAAGTCTTTTTGCCTTCCTTTGGGGAGCTAACTGTAGAAATATGTCCCAGGACTATCAGCTTTAAAGCTGTAGTCCATTTGGAGTCCCATAACAGTTCAGCATTTCTGAACATAATTCCTGCAACAATATTGATATTAAAAATAAGGAATTATATTCCAAGCAGAGTCTTACTTATCTCCTGACATCCAAATTAAGTTGAAACAATCTCTTCTGGGCAACTATTAATTTTGTTGTCCATGATTACTTGTAAAGTTTGTAGACCATTTAAGAATTGTGGTTACTAGCCAGAATAACCTTGCATAAAAGACTTTGTATTTAAAAAGAATTGCACTTATATTGTAGTTCTATAATTGATAGGATTATTAGTTTTACAATTTAGGGGGTGGTATCTGTAGCCACGTCAAAAAAATTACTTTCTTAAATGTTCTTCATAATCTGAGTGTTAAGGGATTTTAGGAGCAAAAACAGCCTACAGCAGCAGGAGGAACTCCTCTTGCCTGGCTGCTGGAGCCCAGACCAGTGGCCAGGATACCAGGCTCTGTACCCAGGCTGAGGGATGCAGCTGCCACTCTCTCCTTTGCAGGTTCAACAAGTAGTGAAGCTGAGCACATTTCCCAGACACACACACAAGATACTAACAATTCTCCACAGGTTCCCAACTCACTGGCTGATCTGGCTTGATGCTCACTAGCAAACATGCAGCAATCACATGCTTGTCCCACAGGCACCCCCCATGCTCAGAGCTTCACCCACATACCAGAACAAACCCTTTGCCTGCCTGATAACCTTGCCCAGAGCCAGGGCCTCCCAGTCCCTTTCTGGTCTAGCTTGAAGTTTGTCAGTGACTACACACCCATACACCCCACTCACACCCTGTTTGGGGAAGGTACAGGCACTTGTCTCCAGCAGCTGTCACTTATTGACTTAAGTGTTGCTGGACAATACTAGCATTTGCCTTGATTAAAATGTAGTATTCCCAAGGGAACTCCTTTCAAATTCAGAAAAATATGATATAATTGCACATAAATTTAGAGAACACTTTTTGACATAGATTAACTCAGATTACTATCCTTCCCAACATTTTAAACAGAACAATACCCTACAGAAAGATAAAATACATCATTTTAGACTGATTGGTAGCTTATAATAACATTATATTAAAAAATAATCTATAAAATGCTTTATAAATGATGTAAACTGGTTTAAGTGGAATAAGGAAAGTTTGTGAAGACCCTTAAAGCAAGATAGACATCCAGCTTTAGCTTATGCTCTGTGTGTGAAAGAGAGAAAGAGGGGAGAGGGGAGAGCAAGAGAGCAAGCATAAAATATCATTTAACTTCCAAATTACCAATGATTTTATAAAATTTACATAAAGGTAAAAGTCTGAATGATAATTGTATTTTTGCATAGTTAATGAATGTAAGTGACCAAGTATGGGAAAGATGCTTTGAGTATGCTTTGATTCTGGTAAAGATAATAGTGTAAACACTGTTATTACTGGACAGAAAAAAACCAACAGAGAGACCTCTTAAAATTATTCCAATATTAGTAACCACTTACTGTGTCTTGATTGAAGCTCTCACCTTAGACACAAAACTAATCACCAGATAATTGCTAATCCATAAAATTACACATTAGTTACAGCATTCACGAAACTGCATACTTAAAAATGATGTTACTTCTTGCAAGCAATAAAGGTGTATTAGTATAAAATAATATTTAAATTATTAAAAAAAATATTGTTTATTTCATTCTTTTTTTTTTATTAAACTCCGCATAATTTCCAGCTTGTTAACAACCATATAAAAAAGTTCATTTATAACATTAACTGAATCACTGAGTCCTACCTGTTTTGCAATAGAAGTATGTTTATGAAGTTGTATACTGTTAAATTAGAACTTTAAAAATACATCTTGCCATCTTTTTGGCTTGTCTGTGTCAGAGGCACACAGGAAATTTTAAAAGACATGTAACTAAGTTTTATCCTTACTCTTTGCTTTTTCTGATTCACCTTTTACTTGTCTTCTGTTTATTAGTGAGTGAGCCCTTGTGTAGTAATGAATTTATCAGACCTTTTTTTTATGTATTTTTTTTACAGTATACTATGCTTTCCAAAGACTTAGAAGGTTTGCATATCAGTGTTTTCCTTTGCAGACCCCTAAGGGACACATTTCTCGGTAGTAACATCAGACCCTAAAGTATAATGTTTGTTTAATTTTTCTATCATCAGTTATTATTCTGTACCTACATAGTCTTTAAAATTTGTTGCTGTCTATAGGATACAGCACTGACCCTGCCTTCTCAGTGTGCAGGGACTCATGCCTGCAAGCACTAAGGCTTTATAAGACTTATCCCTGTGCCTTTCCTTGTCATATCAGCAGCTTCATCTGTAGAAATACATTCTGACTGAGCAAGCCTGAGGTATACAATGCTTAATTCTCCATTACAAAATCTTCTTGGAAGGGGAAAGAGATTCAGCTGCAGGGCATCCATCCTGTCAGCAACCTATTATCCTAACACACCATTTACTCTGTTACTGGTTTTAAGCTGGCCTTATTCAATCTGATTATCATGTTAGAGCCTTGCCCTGGATCACTGTACATCAGTACACAGCATATTTTTATTCAGCTGATATATTTTTTTATTCTGACACTCCAGTTATTTGTCCTTCTTACACCTGCTTATTGTCTGCCTGTGAAACAGTGGAGTTCAAAAGATTTCCAATACTTAAGTTAGATGTTGCAAGTTGAGATGTGAGCCATTTGTAAACTGAGAAGGAAAACGAAATAGAGTAAATCAGAGGAGAAACAGCTGTTAACAAAAAAAAAGAAATTATAGTTCTATATTCTATTCTTTCATAACTGACAGAATAGATCTATGTTTTGCATTGATATGCAGTTCAGTAAGAGATATCTATGTGATGAATCACAAAGATCACACATCATTTACCATTTTTCTCCACACAGTCTTTGTGCTCTAAGACTTCTAGCACGTTGTACTAAACTTAGCAAATAACATAAAACAATCATAGACCACAGCATCAATACCCAGCACAAAGAAATTAGGAGTGATTAAGAGCATTACTAACCTGTAATTTATTAAACATACTTCCAACTTTATAAAATTATTTTTAAGGAATATTAGAAATTATTTATAATTTTTATGGATTATTTGTCAAAGAAATATATTTTTCAAAAATTCATCAGGATTCTGACTGCATCTAGCTGAAGATGAGGGTGGTGATGAAGTCTGCAAAACATAGTTGTGTTTTCAAAGGACCAAAAGGCAGAATATGTAATTCAACTACAAATTAAACAAAAGTTTGAAATATTAAAGTGTTTTGAAAATTTCAGAATTTAATTTATAAGAATTTTTTTAGTGTTCAGTAACTTTGTTCAATGTTCAACTTTATTCCTCTTAAATTAATAGAAATTATACAATTATTTGAATCTGTTCTCTCCTTTATTCACCTGTAAAACAATGTATGTTAATGTTGTAACAGAACAGATTTTCAAATGACATATTAAAATTACAGGATATTAAAGAGTATTTTAGTCAGTTAACAGCATGAAAATAAAATGGTGTCTGACAATAAACCTTATGCAATACTGACTACATCTATTTATCAGCAACTGAGGGGAAACTGTTCACTTGATTAAGAAATATAAATCTAGTCTCTTGCTTCTTCAAAGTTATAAAAGAAAGTATAAAGAAAAATTATTGCATACTGAAATGACTTTTTAATTTATTGTGTGACTAGCAGCACTTTACAGTCTTGAAAAAAATATTAATATGAAGCCTTACACTGTTACCCAGTCCTTGTGTATCAATGTTCTTATGCCATCAGGGGTTAATGGCTGTGTCTCACAGTGTCTTGAGGAATATACTGAGAATATCTTCATAAACAGCTTGCATGATTTTGTCTATAAAACCAGTAGACCTGTAGACAAGTGCTGTAAATAGGGTCTATGCAGAATGAGTCATTCTGCAGAGCAGGGAGTACCCTGTATGCTCAAGCATGCCCTGTGTCTTATGCGGTATGAGTAGAATTTAAAATATGCTAACAAGTCTAAGTAAGGTTTCTGAAAGCAGGCTATAGGTGTCTATGGGACGAATTGATGTCAAACAGACACACCGAGCATCTTAACTTTAGAAGGCTACAGGAATCTGATATTTCTAGTTGCAGCTATACAGGGTTAGCGACCATATTCTTTGGTGTTCAAATTTCAAAGAAGTTACTTCCTTAGAGGTTAAATTCTGTGAAGCCAACACAACCCACACACTCAAGATGCCTTTTTAAAATTATTATTGTTTTCCTCTTTCTCTATGGTTAATGTCTCCTGAATAATAATATTAAATTATGATTAGTAACTAGCAAATACTACTATGTGATTCTATGCATTTCAGGATGAAGTGCTGGGAAGCATTTCAGTAGGCTAAAGTACTGAATTCATGAAGGAAATTATTCCTGTAATATAAAATACAATTACTGTGAAATGTTCTTAAGACAGAGTAGATTTCTGTTCATTAAAAAAAAAAAGAAATAACATAAATAAATCTGTCAATTGATGTTCTTGGATCATTCAAGACTAAGAAATTATGTAGAGTGATATTTTGTCCACTGAAGTGGGAGAACATAATGTCAGTGGGTTTATTCATTCTTCAAGAAAAATAGTTTTGATTCTATCATCACTGAAACACAGATGTGCTAATTATTTGGGTTCTTGTTCAGGCTCTTCCAGCAGGAAGACATTTTTTTTCTGACACTGTTGTATTCATCATGGTTGGTTAGTCAAAGGAGGAGAATTGATACCAAAGTTTCTCACAGGCAAAAATAATTCTGCAGAATTCAGAAATAATGTGAATCTATTTTCAAATTTGTACATACACAGAAGCATGTTGGTATTTTATACCAAAGAGAAACATGTTTTTTCATCTGTAGTTTCTGTATGCCACAAATTGTGAATTGCAGAATGAAAATGTATTGTAGAATAAGTCTGAGCTAAAAGAGAACAAAAAGTGTCAGGATCATGAGAAAATCCATCTACACTGTAAAAAAATGTTTGTTAAGACTACGTTTGTTTTCTTTAGACATACGATTATGATTTAAAATCAGCTGTGTTTTGTCACTGTAGTAGTATTAACAGTGTAAGTAAATTCTGTTGGAACCTCATGTTTATTTGAAGTCAGTATCATATATGTAAGCTACAGTCATAAAATAATTTTTCATTGTGTCTCTATACCTTTTATATTAATGAATGTACATTAAAAAACCCCTATCATTTATTGTGTAATCTAAGTCTTAATATTCAATTTAATGAAGTACCTGAGTATTCATTTCTGTCTTCATATTATCAAGAGTATTCAGTTCTGTACTGCAGAAAACATTATTGCATCCTTGCAGTTGGGGCTTATGATAGGCAGGACAAAATGTTTAGTCTGGTTATTTGTTTTATGTTTTACTATCAGGATTTTTTCAACACCTATCTGCAAAAGTTAGCCTTAGGGGTCTAGCTAATGAATATTCAAAAAAAAAAAAACCAAACAAACAAACAAAAAGCCATTGGACAAACAGCAATCAGAGAAACAAAGTGGGGAACCCAGATAACCAATATTAACTACTCCTAAGACCATTGTTAAATCATTGTCCCTATTGCAAAACTAACTAAGATGATTCTGTAGAAGAAACTATCCCCAGAATACTGTTCAACCTAAGGGTGACTAGTGCATAAAAGATGTAGCATTTAGTATGGGAAGGATGTGATTTTGGAACTGAACAGGATTTATCATAGGTTGTCTAGGGAGAGGGTTAAGGGAGGAAAAAGTCCAAGACACATCAGGGAGGAACAGGCTTGTGAAAATGAAGGGAAAGGAACAAAAGGAGCCAGACAGTTGTAAACTGGCAGCTGATGAGTACACTTGACTACCTGAGCCTGCACAGTTTGTCCTGTCTTGTCATTAAACTTTATTTCTAACATTTCTCTGTGTGTGAATAAGCTCATTATTCTTTGTCTGCATGTGTGGGGAGACATGAAGCTGAGGTAATCCACTATTGAACTTGAAGCTCTATATAGTGAGAGTGGATATTGGTGGTCTGGTGCCAGATGTTATAAAGGCTGAGAGTCTGGGAGCAAAAGCCAGAGACATACCTAAAAGGTGTTTTGGTTTGGGTTGTTTGTTTTGTTTGGTTTGGTTTGGTTGGTTTGTTGTTTTGCTTTGTGTTGTGTTTTGTTTTTAAAGAATGCTCAGTATGGCTTTCTACCTATTATGGAACAGTTTCTGGCCCACATAAACTTCACAAACATGTTCAGGACTTCTTTGGGATAGAACTAGTTGGCTTGTGTCAAAATCACGTCAGGGACCATTCTAACAACTTTACAACATAGTTACGTTCTAATGCCTGGGAATGTTCCTAACACCATTTAATTTCTGAAATACGCATAGCTTCATTGACTTCATACCACATTGTTCTATTTACAACTGTTTCACCTTATGGATGTTTCTCCTCATGAATGTTTCTGCTCATTAACTTCTGCAGTATATTTTACTTATTTCTAAAATATTGTACCTGTTCATTCTTCTCTTCTCTTCTCTTCTCTTCTCTTCTCTTCTCTTCTCTTCCCTGCCCTTTTTTTCATTTTCTTTTTTATAATCAGGCAATTTAATTGCAAAATTATGTATTTAAAATATAAACATTTTACTTCTTGAATATCTAAAGGGCAAAATAGAATTACTAACAATTAAAAAATGTTAAACCTTCTAAAATGAACTAATTTTTATGTAGCATTTTTCCTCATTTGTCAGAATCTAAAACAAATACATTTTCAGGAGATTGGCTCCTGAAGCCATCATTTAATGCATTTTATAAATTTCTAAAAATAAACATTATTTTTAGCAAATGCTTCCAGAGGTAATCATATCAATTATATATGCAGATGTGAAAAAAATATTTTAAAATAGTTACTTAACCCTTGCTTTGTTGATGACATTGCTTCAATAATACCTATTAGAAGAGACTAAAGAACCTTTAGCAGCATTTAGAGGGTGACACAGAGAACCTTTGTTAGGAACTTGCCTTGAAATAATCTTTAAAATTACATCAGCTGAATCATAACAGTGTTATTCAAACACATTTTATTAGTGAATTGTATGTATGAATGGGAGCTACACTCATGTTTCACCATTGGTGTATCTATCCAGTAAGTGTTCAGAACAATAGGCTGTTTTTTAAGATTGGACAGGAACCTACTATTTGGGGAAATATCCAAAGGATTAACACACATTCCCCCTAAGTGGAATAGCTAAATTTCAGTGTCACATAACAGAACCCTATTCACAAAGGCATAGGGTATCTCAGATGAAGGAACTTGTCCATTCTAGCTTAGTCTCCTATGCACGCAGGAAAGCCATTGTATAAGTTTGAACTGAGATCAAATAAAAGGAAACTCAAATGAACATTCAGGTGTAACAAAAGGTTCAAGAAGCTTCTTGACTATTAATTGATATCAGCTCTGATGGGTGGAGTCAAACTCTACAACCCGAGATAGGTTATGTAATAGGCATGTTTATTACAGCGCCAGGCGCAAGGGGTATCACTCCTAACTTGCACACTGTACTTCAAAGCAAGCAATTATTTATAGTGAAAAATATACATATTCATTGGAAAGGAGGAGTTATTACAATTAATTCCAGGAATAGGTGTGGTTATTATAATTATTTCTGGGAACTCATTATGCTAAGTTTCCTCCCATTGATGTCTGCACATTGTTGTCTGGTGGCCGTGGGCTGGGGTCTTATGGAGGAAGGCCCACAGTCTTCCTCACAGTGTATTTTTATCTTTGGCTCAGAATGCAAGGCTACGCTGAGCCAGCAACCGCAGAACTGGCATGATCTGGCTTATCTCTGGAGGCTCCTCTCTGTTCACTCTTAGCTCATAGTTAGTCCCTCTTATCTGTACAAACCAAGGTTACTCAAAGCAGTATATCAGGGTTATTTTCTTCTATTCAAAACAAGCTACAGCTGCAAAATTAAAAGACTACAACCCGACATTTAGGTCTCAGCTCAGAGACTGTAACATTGAAATGATCTTTCTATAATTTTCCTGTTTCACATACTTTCCCTACACCATTAGTTCCTGACTACCATTAGAGGATGAACAGAGGATTAGCTGACAGGATCCAAGGTACAGTTTTTCTGTTAAAATAACTTTTAAGATGTTTATGTGAGAAAGGAGAAAGTTGTGGTTCCTATCACTGTTCCCTGGGTATCTTCTGTTTATATCTAATGGCAGTCAGACTCTAAAATGTGCATTTAATTCTCAAGACTACAGTGGTTCTAACTGGCCACCTAGAGACTTCTGTATTTTGAAACATTTCATATTGATCTTAGATACCTTCTGGAATTAGACATTCAGAAGAGAGGATCTGAATCACTACATGAAACCACCCCCTCCCTCCCTTGTGGTTTTTTAATCTATAGTTTTATCTAGAGTTAGAATTTTATTATCCATGTGCACATTTAAGTACAAACTTTTAAACATCTGGGCAAACTTTCAGTTCCCTTTGAGAGAAACTAAGGTCCAGATTGTCTGACTAATAATGTGGACAAAGCACATTTAAAATATTGGATTAGATTCTGAACGTAAGCAACAAAACATAGCACAGGGGTATCTTACAGTACAGTACAGGGGGGCGAGAGAGACAAGAAAAAACTGTTTATGGCAGTTCAAGCTTGGTGAGGATGTTCTGCAACTTGCAAAATTTAGTTTATACGCAAACTGATTTGTTGATTGAAGAGAAAGAAATGCTACCATCATCTTTGAGCTCCTCCTGACAAAGAGCTCAGGATACTGATTGATGACCTTGCTACTTGAAAAAAATTGTTGCTCCAGGTCTGAAGTCCCAGAGAGATTGGTTGGAGGGTGAATAGAACATCACACAGTTACTCCAATTAGGAAAAAGAATTGCAACTCTAACGAGAACATTAGTATATGAGGAAATTATAACATAGTTTAAGAATTAGATGATAAATTTTTCACTTAAACAGCAAGATTCCTAATTATAGAGAGGTTGACTTAGCTGGCTTATCAACTGCCAGTCTTTTTCTCTTGCTTAGGCAAGTTATATTCACTAATATTCACTAATGGGTTTTCACTTACAGATTGTAGGGCATTGTGATAAACTTATCTTTGCAGCAAGAATGTTTATAACAGTCCTGTCATTCTGTGGCAGTTTGTCTGCTATAGTGAATAAAGACAATTCTTTGGTTCAAATGGCTATGTAAAAGAAAACATTTGCCTGTTTTCAGCTTTAGATCCTTTGTTCTTGGCAGTAGCCTTTCTTCTATAATCTAGGTTCAACAATTTTCTTATAAATGTGTATTTGAACAGGACTTAAATGATAGTTTTTCTCTGTAGAAGCTAAGAAGCAGCATTTGGGTTCCAAAATAACTAAAATAATAAGCAAATAAAAAAAATTAAATAATCTGACATCTATAATGTTTTTTCTTAATTTTACACTAGGAAAGATAGCCAAATATTAGTAACGATTCAATGGTAACTATACATATGTTGAAAAAAATAAAAGCTATGTAAAAATCTGTCACATAGTTACTACATGTCCCTTCCTCTTTCCTTTATTCTCAAGAAAATTGCTTAATAATGCTTACTTCCTATTTTCAGCTAATACCTACTTATTACCCTTTGCCTAATCAGAAAATTATCACTGTTTATCCACTCAGTGATGCCAACAGAATCTTCTAACCATTGCAAAAAAGAACAAATGACATAAAGGGTCACTGATAACATTTATATGGGGTCTCCTTTAAATTATTTTTCTTAAAAATATTCTATAGGGAAAGTAGGTGTATGAAGTCTTACACATATTTATCATAGTTGAGGGGAAATTGAGTCAGGTCTGAGATGCTGCCAACTAAGAAATATAAAACAGTACCATGAAAGTTAAGGACAATTCTAGGTCTTAAATATTAATTTCCAAAGATAGCATAGAAAAGAGACAACTCTCTTTGTCCTGTTCCAAATGTATACATTCTTTGTGACAAAGACAAAAGGGGATCCACTTTGTTACTTGTCTGAGGAAAGCACTCAAGGGAAGCAGAAACGCTTAAGTACTTGATGTTTCATGATGATTCCACTACTGCTCTACAATTTATAACCTAGTGCTTCTTAAAACCCTTATAAGGACTGGCTTGTTTTTCCAGATTTGCCAAGTATGACTAATAAAGCAACACATCTACATGTATGTGGCCCACAGGGGTTTGAGGATTAATCCCTTATAAATACATCTGGCCCCCAATTGTAAAGAAAATTATTATAGAAGAAGCAAGCAATTTGCCCTCAAGATGAAACAAAGACTACAACTAAAGAGAGATTTGAGAGGAAAGAAAAACAACTATTCTCTATCCATCACAGTCCTGCCAAAATAGGATGACATAGAAAATATTTAAAGGGTGTTAGACTCTTGAGAGCTTGTTTGTTTCTTTTCCAGGAATATGATTTGGCATAATGATATGTATAACCTGTAGTTCTACAACTGTTGAAAGCAGGTTGACAGAAATAGCATGAAATTAGTATAAGGATGACTAACAAGGTTAATGATATTTAAAATAATAATTTTTGAAATGTTGTATGTTATCAGCCATTTCAACATTAAAGTAGGAGGCTCTCTTAAGTAAAAATATATTCTATGTATAAAATGATATGTAAAAGATTACATTCTGATCCATCTCCAGAAGTAATTTACAGTTGCATTTTAATTAGTGCATTGCAATGTATGCCCAAATGCAGCAACTGGAATCTTCAAAATAGTTTCTAAACTGTTATCTATAACATAAGAATGACTTGAGCATCATGAAAAAAGAGAAAAACAAAAACAAAACCAAAGATGAAGTCAATTGACCAAGTTTTCACAACAGATTGGAATGGTGTTGTGTGGCCATGTCTGAAATAGCAACATCACAGCAAAGTATTTGGAATAGTTTATATTCTTTGGGATTATGGATACTCATAACTGGCAAATGAGCACCTCTCTCTGCCTAAGGGTATTTGCAATGTAGAAAACAGGCTTTTGTACCTTAAGCACCCTAGGAAGAATTATTTAGGAGGTATGATATAAACTTGATTAATTCCCTTGAGTTCTACAATGCAATGTCAGCCTTGTTTATTATCTAATATTTCAGTGCATAGGATAGTAACCCCAGAAGTAAACAAAATACACAGGACTTGTCTCATTCTAATTTGATCTGAAATAATTATTTTATCATCCTAAAAATATTAACCAAATGCTTGACTATTGACTATTATAAAAGAATACATATTCCATTTTGGACCTCAATTGTAGGCCATTGTGCAGACACTGGAAACTCAGAACAAGACTACTAGATTCTAGAAATGCTCAGTAGACCTGCAATGAGGCATACAGGTATCTAGTAAGGAAGATGGAAGCATCAGCACCATCCTTGATTTTTTTAGTCAATGACTTCATAGTATAAGATACTTAGTGCAAGAAATAAAGCCTCTGAATTTATCATTCACAGGTACAGTGACCTAAATCCAAGATTATAGTCAGTCATCCATATTGTGGCCTTCTGTGATGGATCTATGGATTCTGCCCATATGGTGTCTGACAAATCAGTTTTAAATAGAGAAGAGGGATAATCAAGAAATACGTTTCCAGAAGATAATACAGATACTTTGTTTTGATCTTACATAAGCTGTGAATCAGCAGGGTAATTAGATGCATGCTTAATTTAATCATATGAGTATCACTATGTTATTGGTATCCATGAAAGCATTCAGTTGTTTAGAAGCAGGTACATGCTAAGTCTTACTGAATAAGGTTTTCATGTGACTAGTGTACTTGCGTGCATTTCAATTAACCAAGTTCTCTTTTACTGCATCTTCATTACTTTCTAATTGACAAAACTATTGTCACCTTTCTTGTCTCTTACTGATAAGTTATTTAAAAGCAGCTTAGCTGTTTAAAATCTTCATTAATTTCCTCCCTTTACCCTTTATTAATTTGACTAATCTTGCTTTATTATTTTCCCACCAATATCTGACCACATTAATTGACTCATCAGTTTGGCTGCTTTTGTCCCTCTCAGGTATTAGTTTATTTCTGTACAGGTATTCTTCTTGTCTTATAGTATCACTTATTTTTAACCCTTAAGTCCTCAAATAGTATGTTTAACGTCCTGCCATAATGTAAAATTTCCTTTTGTTTTATGTGTCTATTTACAAAAGGATTGAAAAGAAGATAAACATTCACCTGCTAGAAGATACAGGCTTCACACAGAAAGCAAATGAAAAGGAAATTAATAGAAAGGAAATGAAAAAGTAAAAGCAAAGATAAACATTCGCTTAAAGCTCTCAGCCTCCAAATTTGGCATATATGTTCAATCTGAACAGGTTCTGACTTAGCAGATCTTGACTCATCTTTTGCAAGATATTATATATTATTCTTGTCTGTATGCCTTCTCTCCCACATAGGGAAAACTGAGGGTCCTGTCCCAAATGGATACTCAGATATCACAGGTTGTTAAACTTTTAGGGTGAGCGATGACCTTGTACACAAGAAAATTCATTAATAGATAGGTACAGGCCTTGAACATCCCCACTAACTTGTTCTGCTGAAATGTATTACCCTTGGCAAACAGCCAAACTTCCATACAGCCACTTGACCTCTCCCTTACCCCTTCATCAGGATGTGATGGGTTGAATAAAGGAAGGACAGGAATTAAAAAGCTCTTGTGTTGGAAGCAAGGGGAGGTCCATCCTGATCCGTGTGACCTCCCTCATGAGGATGTCCAATACCCTTTTCATCTGTAATCTCTGTGTAAATCATTCTAGACTGATTCCAACTCCATTTTCCTTTGTATGAAATAACTAATAGAGTGAACCTTGCCATCAAACTGTTAAGTAGCACTTCTACAAATTCATATGTATTGGGTCTGACTGAGATGGAGTTAATTTCACCCACAGTATCCCTCCCAGTGCTGTGTTTTGCATTGAGAACTGGAAAGGTGCTGACAACACACCTGTGTTGTGCCTACTGCCAGGCACGGCTCACACAGCACGAAGGATGTTTTCCCAACATTGTCCCACCAACAGTTGGATAGGATGGATAAGGTCTTGGGAGGGGACACAACTGTGACAGCTGATCCAACCTGACCATGGGATAGTCCATACCATATGATGTCAGCTTAATAATAAAAGCTAGAGAAAAAAAAAAAAGACGGGGGGGGGGTGGGGGGGAATATCTGCTTGTCTTCCAGAGCAACTGCTACATGTTTGCAGCCCTGCTTCCTAAAGTAGAGTAAGTCTTGTTTTCTTTTGCTTCCATGCACAGCTTTGATTCACTTTTCGTTAAACTACATCTGTCTTAACCTATGAGGTTCATCTTATTTTCTTCCCCCTGGTACAGATGAGAGGTGGTGGGGGGAAGTGACAGAGCAGCTTGGTGAGCACCTGGCATCCAGCCAAGGTCAAACCACAACATCACTTTAAAAATCAGTTTTGCTAATATCTTTGACGGTGATTCTTTAAGTGAACTATATCACTCCTCCAGAAGTTGAGACAAAGACAGGGACATCACTTACCAATTACAGTCATAGGCAAAACAGAATTAACTTGGGAAAAATTAATTTATTGTCAATTAAAATAAAGATTTAATTATTCATTCAGATAGGGTGAAGCAAAAAGTCAAACACTAAACCAGCAGCATTCCACTCCTGTTTCCCAGTTTCAAATTCACTCCTTCATTCCTAACTCCTCAGAGAAAGAATGGAATAGTTTCTCACATTTTTTTTGCTCACTCCTGATACTCCTCTGTAACATTTTACCATTAAATACTTTTTCCTGACATGTCACCATCTTGGCTAAGGGGCTCAGCCCTTAAGTGGGTCTGGTGGAGCCATCTGGATCTAATTGTGTCTAGCCCCATCCTCTCCTCACAGAAACCATCCCTGCAGCCTCTGGTCCCAGCACCTGGACTCTTGCACTAGACAGACTCTTTTCTGTCTTCAAACCATGACCACTTCCTCAGTTGTCTGTCTGTTTAGCTACACAGTAGAAGAAATATCCACTATATGAGAAGATATCCCAACATTAAGGTCAGACCTCATTTGTGGTGTTATGCCACAAATCACTACCTACCTTGGGAAAAAAAAAAAGTTTAAAAATAACTGTTTGTCTATCAGTTCTGTTTGAGTTAAATTTGTACTATGGAATATGCACAAGTGAAATGATGAAATACAGTAAGAATAAAATGCTCTAGGGTAGATACTTAAAGGAAAGATGTCAGCAGAAAAAAAATCTTGACAGAAAAGCTCTGTTTTACTCAGCTTTCAATAATATTTTGCCTTCTTTTTTTTCTCTTTACCCAGTGACAAAGATAATACTCCTGACAAATCTAAATGCTGCCTCTTTGGATTGTAATTTCTTCCAGCAGACAACTCATTTCAAAATCATCTACATACCTGATAATTTCTGCACAGATTACAGAACTTTAGTACACTAACAGATTTGAGCTCTTAAGACTGTAAATATAGAAATAGAAATAGAAATAGAAAAGCCATGCAATAAAAAATATGTATCTTTATTCTCAATAAATTTCCATTAAATATATTCTCTATAAATTTCCATTACATTTCCATTAAAAGCCTTAACGTGAATTGAATTTTTATTTAAAAATTTAAATAAAAATTTAAAGGGGACATAAAATGCATTTTCTATTTCAGGATTATTTATGCACCAAATTAATTGTCTTTGTTTGTAAGATAACAAAATATTATTTTAAAATCTTTCTTACACTGAAATAAGGTAGGAAATGCATCTAGTTTACTTGCAATACATTTCCTGAAAGAGCAAAAAAATATCTATTGCTTTCTTGCCTCTTTAATTAACACCTACTGAAATTCTTGCATTGTTGACTATGTGTTTGTTTTTATTCCCCAACAAAAAAATATCTTTCAAAAATGATTAAGAAACACTACTGTTTTCAGAAGCCCACATAATTTCTGATTTTGGAGCATATGTGTCATATTTTGATGCATCTTGTCAGGTTTAATCAATCAAGTTGATGCATGTGAGACATGATCCAATTTCATATGATCAGAATTACTTCATTTGACATATCACTATGTGACATTTAAGGTCAAATTAAAAAAAATAACAAACAAAGAAAACTTTTACACTGTATTAAATGATTTTAAGAAAAAAAGAACTAACTTTTTAAAGACAGGTAAGATATTTGTGTTCAAATGTGCAACGCTTGCATTTTAGCTGTTTGTGATATTTTGATGACTAGATTAGATTTCCTGGTGAATTTAACCAGTAGTTAACACAGAGCTGGAATCTCAAGAGTCTATTCTGTTTTGTGTTGGCAATTAATTCATCTGTAAAGAATAATAGAGCAATCTGATATGAAGAATGAGAAAATGTTTGCCTTTCTGTTTGTGAAGGCTGGATAGAAAAAGTACTAAAGTGTACAGTACATGCTTTTATTGTTCCAAAAGCATTTTCTGTCCTTACATACATGATTTTATGAAAAAGGGGTTGGATAAAAGATAGATAAGTGATTTATTCTTATTAAAAAAAAAAAAAAGTAAAATAAAATAAAATAGTCCCCGCTACATATGGAACACAGCTAAGAATAGGGCTTAATGTATGTATTTAGCCAGATGATACCTGATTTATGGCAAATAAGAAGAAAAGCAAACAAAAAATCCCATATATCTAAAGAGTAGAAATTAAAGGTAATCTTTCTCGCCTAGGTTACAGCAGATATTGTTCCACATGTATGTGAATTCATTTGAATTCATGTGAACAATTTCCTGTGAATGAATCTACAATCAATATCCTCCATCTGTAGCAAAATCTACAATTTGACTTTCAGATGTAACGTGTTAAACAAAATTTTTAATCTTAAAACATTTCTGGAATACTCTGTGTCTCAAATTCTTGTTGAATAATTTTTATTGTGTGCTTTTGTAAAGATCTTTATTGCATAAAAGTAAAGGTAGTTCAGGAACTTACTCTGTGCTGCTGAGAAATGTGGACATTTGTTTTACTTGAACTATCCTTTACTGAGCTATCTTTTGCATCTTTAGATTGTGACAGAAAAGTAGTGAATAGGAAATAAGGAATTTTTTAATCAGAAATTAGTTAAGCCCTAAAATTAACATCTGGTGCTCTATGATGTTAGAGTAGGTATTCACTGCAGCTTGTGAAAGATCCACACCAGAGTGGATGGATCTTCCTGAAAAAACTACACTCCTTGAGGAGCCCAAACCAAGACATGAGGAAAATGTGAGAGGGAAGGAGCAGCAGAGTAAACACCTTAATTACTGACCATAATCTCACAACCCTCTACTCAGTTGCACTGTTTGGGCAGGATGGAGGGTAGAGGAGTTTGGAGGGAAGGAGTGAAAATGAGCCTGGAAAGTGGGGAGGAAAGGTATTTTTTAAGTTTGTCTTTGTTTCTCATTACCCAAATTAGTAATTAATTTTTATTTTATTTGGAAATAAAGTTAATTTTATACAAGTTAAGTCTCTGTTACCCTGATGGTAATGGGTAAGTGATCTCTTTATCTTGGTCTGTGAGCATTCTCATCGCATTTTCTCCTATCCAACTGAAAAGGGAAAGTGAGTGAGCAGCTAGGTGGGTGTTTGGATGTTTGCCATTCACTACAGAGACTCAGGGGTTTTTTGTTAACATATGACATAGGAAACAAATAGGGATAATTGGTAACTCATATTCCAGTGGTAGAGGTTTTGTGCATAAGAAAGCAGGTAAAAGGATTTTTTCATGGTACTTGTACATTTTCAAGAATAATCAGAGGAAGAAAAAGCTCAAATTTAGACACCTGTACACCACCTTAAGCTTTAATAGAGATATATACCTGGAAAGAGTTAAAAAATAAAACAAACAAACAAACAAACAAACACTCCAAAGAAAGGTACCTACTACATTTTGAACTAAAAAAATTAGTTTCACAACACTCAACTTGTCTGTGCTTATCTGTATAGGCCCAAGGTTCATGACAGGAGAATCTAGTTATTACATTCTAGTCTAGTCTAGTCTAGGCTACTCCATATATTACATTGTATGTATGGTACTTCCATAAATGTCTATAAACATTAAAATAGTAAACATTCTGTGTATGAAACTAACTTTACAACACCTAACACCAGTTTAATCAGTGAGGAATGCATTCAGGTGCTGCACTTCAAACTTATTAAGATAATACAACATTATATCCATTCAAAATTAATTGATAAAAGTAAAATATTGCAACAGTCATGTTGTCACAAACCCAGTAAAGTTATTAGGGATCATTTTTCACCCTGTCCATCCTACTCAGGACTGTAACATTGCTGGCGTACAGCTTTCAATAGCAAAAGAGTAATGAAAGTATTGCCAGTGAATATTAACAATTACAATAGTAAAACATTTTATTTCAAAATGTGTTGATAAATTTAAACATCGTATTCTTTTTTTCTTTCCTCCCAAATGTAATTTTCCAAAGGTGGCTAATATTTTTGTTATTGCTTTAGATACATAATTCAGTCCCAGAACAATAATTAAAAGATTATGCCACTTCCAGGCTGGGCAAGCACAAATTATGTAAACTGATGTATCTCCTCCTAGAGGTGTATATATCACAAGGATATCTTTATAGACTGAGAAACAGAGGGAGATTCTCATATTTACAGAAAATAGGAAAATAGTGCTGGAACTTGTACTTTGGGAATAATTAAATCTGCTTCTCTTAAAGGTTTGTTGAGAATGTGAGGTTTGATTTTTATCTCCTACTATCTGAGATCACTTCTGCAACTTGATGACAATGTTTTTACCAATATAGTCTGAAACAAATTGAGGTCAGTGTACATTTTCTCACAGCCTTGCTCTCAGATTTCTTCCATGAACTGCAGAAGTTTTCAATTTACAGAAGCACTGAAGTAGGTAAGATCCAATCAAAGTAAAAGCAGAATCAATAAATGCTAACCTCAGAGGACTAAATAGTAGTGACATCAGTCAGAGGAAAAAGTAGTTTGCAGATCCAAAATACCATTGTTCTGATGCAGAAGAATATGAAAAGCAGCTATATGTGTTTATATTACTCGTTTACTGAGATGTATTTAACATGTTTGACAAAAATGGTATATTTTCTGTCTAGGATAGGAATGCACCTATGTGTTTTGGCAAACATTCAGAAAATACAGGCAATTTATGGAATCCAGTGGGATGCCAATCAAAATTCTGCTCAGCTCTGTAATATATTTCCCATTGCTCTATCTCCTAACATTTAATGTTTTATGTAAATGAATCATACATTTTTAAACACTATGATCAATAAAACATGCATAAAATATACACAGAAGCAGTTATGTATTGAATTGGCTACATGAGTTTGGTTAAAATTAATTTTACATTTAAAGAACTCAGGTGTCTCTGCTATCATCTTTCTTTGTTAAAAAAAAACCAAACTGTAATTATGTATAAATATTTGAAAAAAATTGAACAGCATATTTTTGCATTAACATTATTATACAAAATATTTGACCTAAGAGGAATTATCTGCAGTTATAGAATAGTTGTGAGTGTGCATACTTTTAAGCTTGCTGTTAAAAGAAACATGATGTGTTTTAGTTGTGAGTTAACCTGCTTTTTGCTCAGTGGAGCTCTGTTGTGTCAACATTCATATAAATTCTTTTCTGACCCTTCAAGAATTTTTATAATTCAGCATTAACTGTGATTTTTTTAAATCTCCAACAATTATGAAAATTATTTTTACCAAAGATTAAAAAAAAAAGTTTCATACTCTTACTATTCTTTTTTTTAAAGAACAGTCAAATTACTTTCACAATTACTTTCACTGTAAAATAAAAATTAGAGGATTTTAAAAAA
>JANHGN010016487.1:44644-66592 GCA_024605025.1 Megaceryle maxima
AATTGAAGTTTTAGGGAAAAAATGAATTAAATTTGTTTTTTTTTTTTTTTTTTTTTTTTTTTTTTTTTTTTTTTTTTTTTTTTTATGGTGTCTCCATTTTAGAGATACAATAAAAATTTCAAGCCCAATAAGAAGTGAGAATCTCATACCTCTTTTGCTGAGTGAAGATGTTTAAGGAAATGTTTTGGATAAAACCTCTGCAGTAAAACCTTGTGGTCATTCAAGCTGGTAGATATCTTGCTTCTCTTAGTTTTCAATTTGGAATAAATGCCACATCCAAGAGGAAGAAGGATGGTGGTGATGGGATGCCTAGGTAGCTGGAGGAGCGATGGCTGCTCTGGGTGAACAGCTCTTGCAAAGAGATAAATTGCCTGTGAAAATAGATGCTGTAAGAGTCCAGCCCATCCAAAATGTAATATGTAAGTTTTTTCTCTATATGGATGTATATGTATATATATTTTTTTCCTTTCTGTTTGGCTTCCGTGTGCTTTTTTAGGAATGGCTTGGATCTCTCCAATGGACATGTTGGCTGTGACTTCTGAAGGCTTTACAATGCAAATTCTTTTAGAAAACTTCCATTTTACTCCATCTCTGTTGCTGCTTTTCATGATTGGAACATACACAAGGTATGTTTTGGGCATGTAATAAAGCCTTAGAGGCTTCTCAGAGGAAGATTCTAAGGGGAGAAGTGAGGTGAGAACCGGTGTCTTCTCTCCCTAATCTTGTCAGCCTTGGGATTTCAATGTGGGCTGAGTAAGAGGTGGCTACTTAAATAGAAGCATCTTGATTCAGATGGTACATCTCACTTGGACACTAGTTCCTAGCCAAGTAGGTTGAACATGCCAGTTGCAGCAGCCTCGGTTCAGAGTCATAAAATAATAAGACTGTGTTTAGGTTGGGAGAGACCTTTAAGATCATCAAGTCCAACCATTGACCCACCACTGCCAGGTCACCACTAAACCATGTCCCTCAGCACCACACCTACATGGCTTTGAAACCCTTCCAGGGATGTGGACTCCACACTGCCCTGGGCAGCCTGGTCCAGGCTTTGACAACCCTTTCATGGAAAACATTTTTCCTCATGTTCAACCTAAACCTCCCCTGGTGCAACTTGAGGCCATTTCCTCTTGTCCTGTCACTTGTTACCTGGAAAAGTGATTCAGCTGCTTCTCACAAGACTTGTGCTCTAGACCCTTCAACGGCTTTGTTGCCCCTCTCTGGACACACTCCAGCCCCTCCATGTCCTGCTTGGAGTGAGGGGCCCAAAACTGAATCCAGGATTCAAGGTATGGCTTCCCCAGTGCTGAGTCCATGAGGACAATCCCTGCCCTAGTCCTGCTGGCCACACTAGTGATGATTCAAGTAAGTTCAGTAGTTTGGGTTTTTTTAAAGCAGTCATGGCAAAATCTGTTCTGCAAGCTGAGAAACTGCACAGATTGGGGAGGGTCAGGAACAGAAGGAGCAGGAAAAATGAGGATGTTATCCACAGCCTTAAATTTCCCTTGTCCACCATCCACCTTGTTCTTGAACTGACCTCCAGCCCATGTGCTGCAGAGCTGGGCTCAACCAGAGATACCTCTCCCTACTCCCTTTGCTTACACAGCTGGCTTTTAAGTACGCTTTAGAAAAACATACATTCAGTACAAATATTATTCCTATCCATCCTCCCCCTGTTATTTCTTGCGTGCAGGATCAGCAGTTTGCAGTGTGTACCTCGAATTCCATAAGATGCCAGAGCTACCCTGAGAAACATCACCCTAAAAAAACCCCTTCACCAGGCCAGCAAAGAGGGAAACGCAAATGGTGACTGAAAAGTACCGTGTGCCTGGGACAGGCTGTGCTCAGCCAGGTTGTAAAAAGGCCTGAGATCTTGAGAGAGGTTTCAGTCCGCGGGGAGAAACAGCGAGGTGTGAGATGGCTGCCTTTGTGCAGCTTGTTATGCTCCCGTCACCGATTTCTAAATGGAGTCCTGTCGCTGAGAGAGACCAGGTTTGCTTTTACTATAAACACAGGGGTGGGTTTTTTATTTTTCTTGTAGTGAGGTATGTAACTTTAGATAGCCATCTCTGTGCCTGGTCACCTCTGACATTTTTTTCCACTGACGTTCACCTTGACAAGCTACAAAGAGGGGAAAAAAAACTACAGTGGCTTGCTGTGTCTTGACTACTGTCTTGCTTTGATATAAATCCTTAGGGTAAAAAACCACCTTGTGCAGCAAAAGCAAAGGCTGAAGTAGCTTTCATGAGACAGGCTTAGTTCCCCTGAAAGACTGACATCACCATTTTTGAGGCCTAATTACATCAAGTCTCCTGTGATAATTTCTTAGCGAGGAAAAGCAGCTGGAGCCAGCCTCTGGCATTGAGGGGTATGAGCCCAGCAGGTTGGTGTAGTGTCTTGATAGATAACAGAGATCCAAAGACTTAGACAATGGTGATCCTGTTGGATGTGGTTAAAGCTTTTTTTTTTTTTATCTGTTGCTAACACAGATTCCTTGGGTTGATTGGTATTAAAATGCTTTACTTAAAGGTGTGTTTGAGGTTTATTAAGAAAAGTGTGGCCAGCAGGTCAAAGGAGGTTGTTCTCCCTCTCTACTCTGCCCTAGTGAGGCCACCTTTAGAGTATTGGGTCCAGTTCTGGGCTCCCCAGTTCAAGAGAGAGATAGGGAACTACTGGAGAGACTCCAATGCAGAGGCTATGAAGATGCTGAGGGGACTGGAGCATCTTTGTGCTGAGGAAAGGCTGAGAGACCTGGGGCCATTTAACTGGAGAAGACTGAAAGGGGATCTAATCAATAGCTAAAGGGTGTGGGTCAAGACGATGGTGCCATAGTCTTTTTAGTGGTGCCCAGCGACAAGACAAGGCACAGGGGGCACAAACTGGACTCCTGGAGGTTCCATCTGAACATGAGGAAAAAATTCTTTCCTGTGAGAGTGCCAGAGGCTGGCCCAGACCACCCAGAGAGGTTGTGGGGTCTTCTCTGCAGAGATTCCAAACCTGCCTGGACAGTTCAATCCTGGGCAGCCTGCTCTGGGTGACCCTGCTGGAGCAGGGGATTGGACGAAATGATCTCCAGAGGTCTCTTCCAACCCCCACCATTCTGTGATTTCATTTGCAATTTGTAATGCTGTTCTCATGATAAAGGAATGCTCTGGTATTAAGTTATCATGGGTTTTGGGTGGAGGCAGTGCTTGTAGGACTCATCGGTCTGACACCAGGCTGATGATGTCAGCTTGGCCACACAGGGCTATTGCAAGTAGTCATCATCAGCTTCTGACTTTGCGCTAACCCAGAGGGACTGCAGTCCAGGCTCGCTGGTGCTAGCCAGATCTGCAGCAGCAACCTGGAGGTCTTGTGTTAGGAGCTTCCCTCCTTGGCTTCAAATCACAGGATCAGCCAAGGCTGCGCTTCCTACCTGTGCGTTATCCTGTGCCGAGGAGGAACTGGCTTCACCCAGGGCTGCTGAAGTATCCATTCTTCACTTTCCCAGTGATAGGATGTCATGACCCACTGGCTCATCTTATAGCAGTGTGTGGGGTATTGATTTCTGTTCCACAGAATGATAGCCTTCAAAAGATTGCTGGGCATAATGAGTTGGGCAGCTGCCAATATCTCTGTGCCACCAAAAGCCTATCACCCTCCGTGAGCTAAAGCTTTTCTGCTCCTCAGTAGTTCAGATGGCTTTGTGTCGGTAAAGAGCAGGCATAATTTCTCAGGTTCTTGGGGCGAGCCTATATCTGAACCCTTTTTGAAGCTAATTCTGTATTTGATTTGACAGCCTAAAGCCCACGGAAGGGAAGAACATAGCTGGTTTGTAGGTATGCAACCCCCACGTTTAACTTGGATATCATAACCCGCTCATAAACCTTAAGTAACAGCAGTTTCAAAACCCCTCTGCAGAATTGATTTATATTTTTCTGCAGCATCAGCATCATTTTCAAGGACATAAGATTTTATAATGTAGTTATAAATTATTCCTGTAAGTATCTTAAGGGCCTCATGGGAGTGCATGATCACTTAAGATGCTTCGTAATTTATTTCTTCTTGTGTTTTTCAGCTGTGCAATAAAACATTTGTAAATATACAGGAATGAGAATCCTTTTAGATGGCACTGACGTGCACCAGGCTTGCATGAAACCCCTTTTATTGCCTGTGGGAAGGAGAAAAGGAAGGTAGAAATGATAAGTTCAAATTTTTCCAGAACTTGTGTGGCCAGTTTGTGCCACTGAAGCTCCTGAAAAGGTTATAAACTTGGTAATTTTGCTTTCTTGGTTCTTCTTCCTGGGGTCCCCAGTGGAATCTCTGCTTGCTGTATTGTGGTTCACACTCTGAAGTTAGCTGCTCTCCTGAGCTGGTAAAAATCTAGTCAAGCACGAGCCAAACTGCTAAGACCAATTAGCATCAGTGGCTACATCCCACAATTTCTGCTAATATGCGTCCTGGTGATGAAGTCCAGGGGAAAAATTGCTGGCCCCAATGATCCTCTGAGAAGCAGAGGGCTTTGTGGAGACGAATATTATTGCTAAGTCTAGCTGCTATGGGTGGGATTATTGGCTACGGAAGCAGAGAGAAGCTTGGGTTTTACCATGTGAGGATCAGTGAGCAATTTCTTTTCTCAGAGAGCATCTTTCTCCATGGATGCGACCAGTTGTATTTTAAATGTACACAGTTTTGCAGTTGGTCATAAGAGTGTCCACATCTAATCTTGGATGGCTTGGACAAACAGAACTTGTATTATCTTCTTGCACTCTCAGTAGTGTTGTTTTACCCCCTTTCTGGTTAAGTACTTGATGGGCTGTCCATGTGAAGCTGATAGCATCAGGTCCTAAAGGGTGGTCAAAAGCAACTGTCCCAAAGAGGGAAGTTTCAGGTGTAACTTGGAGAAGACCTCAATGACCAAATGTATGTAAGGGATGGAAAACCTCAGTTGCCTCTTGCTGGTGCAGCCTCACTAGTGCTGAGTCCCTGCCCTATTCCTGTTGGCCACACTAGTGCTTACCCAAGTTATCCCAGATAATTTAGGAGAGTAAATAAAATTATTTTGTTTTACCTTATTTGAGAGAAGCCCAGCATTAAATTTGCTGCAGGAGTGCTCTGTTGACGTAAAATGACAAATGCCTCAAGGGACTTGACTGTGCCAGACCTGTGGAGCTCAGCAGCCCTGTGTAACAGCTCTGCAAGATATTGACCGTCTGAGGCTTTGAATGAGAGCATCAGATGGGCTGTTTTGTCTTCAGTCCTTTCTCTAAACTACCACTTTACTTTCCGCGAGCTCCTTATCTTCTGTATTACGTAGCTTTTAATTGTAACAACCTTGAAAACACTTGCAGGCACTTCACCTGGCTGCGTTCCCTTGTTCAAGTTCTGTGTTAATCTGTGTGGATTTGATACAGGGATGTAAATGCTGGTGGAAATCTTACAAAGGTTTGTATTTCTTGAGTGAGAAGGCCAAGGAGTTTCTGTTTGGTAAGTAAACATAGAGAATTTAGTCTTTATTTCTGGCTTGATGTTGGGATCTCTAGCTCACTGCTCCTCCAGGCATGCTTACTGAATGCCAGCAGATTCTTGTAGGTAAGGCATGGCCTGGTGGTCCTTTGACAAAATAAATCTCGAGGGTTCAAGAGATCATCAGCAACTCCCCCATCTGCTTGTATGAGCTGATGCAGAACTTGTATCGCTCGTGGTGTAAAGTAAATAGCAGTCATGGCAGAACGTTGATACCTGTAGCAAAGGAATTGTTCGTGGTGTGTTGACCTGCCCTGAACTCTTTAGATACAGCATAACAGCAAGCAGCATCTTTTGCTCTCTGCAGACATACTGTGCATGCTCATGAGACCACTTATGAGTCCTGGTGACTGCCCTAACTTAATTCTCGATTTGCTTATAACCTCCTAGCGCATCCTTGCTTGCAGAAGAGATAGGTCTGAAGTGACAGGTCACAAGCTCCAGATGTTTGCCCCACGGTGGCTGGCTGGTTTCGCTTACCAAACACTTGTCCATGCTAATAAATATATCATGCCCAAATCTTGAAGAATAAATCAAAATGTGTGCCTTGAAAAGCCAGGACAGCCCAAAAAGCATGTAATATCGTGTTTCACAAGACCAATCAGCTTTGATGTGAGGGCCTCTTGCCTTCAACAATTAACTGCTTGGGGACGATCTTGCAGACTTACTGGAAGTGCCTTTTGACCTTGTTTTCATCCATCTGGCCAGTAATAGCTTGTTTGGGGATCCAGAGATTTAGACTGACCAGCAGAAGTTGCAGCTGGCCTGGTGGCAATCTTGCTGCTTGCAGCTCTGTCTCCTGGCTTTGTGTAGTCATTCGGAAATAATCCTCCCTTGCTTCTGGAGCCAGTTGTGGGTGTATGCTGATTACTGTGGTTGACATCAGCATCCTAACTCTCATCATTGCAGCCTGGCTTAAAAACCAAACGTCTCTTTTCTTTCTTGTGTCAAGAACGTGATTAGCTCCTCCTGTTCCTGTGCAAGAAACAGAGGGGCCCGTTGAAGAAAAAAGTGATCTGCCTGGAGCAGCTGCCTTTGTTCTCCTCTGGCCAGAGTGTGTTTCTCAAGATACAGGACAGATGCCAACAAAAGAATGCCTCTCCTGGGAAGGAGCTGGATGAATCATGTTAATGGAGCTCCAGCAGAAAGCTTCACCCACAAAGGGTGGGGAGTAGCAGCTGATCGAGACCAAATGATGACTTAACCTTGCTTGTAAATTAAGATGTTCCTTCCATTTTTATCCTTCTGGAGAACCAAAATTGATCCATGAAACTCAACAATTTTTATTTTGCAGAAAAGTTTTTATTCTATCTAGAGTCTGCCTGTTGGAAGGCTCCCCACCAGCTCTATGGGTGGACTAAGGAATTTTCTAAGACTAGTCTTAAGTTTCCATTAGGCAATACAAGGCATTGTTGGAGGTTTTGTTTATTTGTTTGCTTTTTAAGACAGCCAAGCAAAACAACTGGTGGTGAGAACTTGAGTACCTTATTTGTCCTTCTCTGCAAAGTGACAAGGCATTTTCCAGAGCTGTTCACAACTTGCTTTTAAAACTGTATTTCCTGTAATACCTCAAGCAGGAGTTAGTTTTTGTCTTACATGTTTGTTTCATTTTGGGTGCTTAATGAGTTCTCGATTTGTTTCAGATGAGACATGTTAAATTTAGCTCATGACCCTGTACATACGTTCTTTCTTTCTATCCCTTAAACAGCCACTGTCTGCTTTCAAGCACTGTTTTTTGTTCACATTCCTGGTGTCCAGTTTTAAGTATTTTAAACTCAGAGGAGTGTGGTTATCTGCTTGATAGGACAAGAGGAAATGTCCTCAAGTTGCACCAGGGGAGGTTTAGGTTGGACGCAAGGAACAATTTCTTCCCCAAAAGGGTTGTCAAGGCCTGGCCCAGGCTGCCTGGGGCAGTGGTGGAGTCCCCATCCCTGAAGTGAGTTAAAGGACATGTCGATGTGGTGCCGAGGGACATGGTTTAGTGGTGACCTGGCAGTGCTAGGTTAATGGTTTGACTGGATGATCTGAAAGGTCTCTCCTAACCAAAACGATTCTATGATTCTATGCATTCCACTCTCCTTGGCTTCCTTGAAGATGGTAAGGGCGCCACCCATTTAACAACAGACTTGAGATCAGCTCCATATTTCTTTCTGGACTTTAATTTGAAAGCTGTTGTGGTGGAGCACAACTTTTTGGCTATTTAGAGAGTGGAAAGGGGCCTCGGGGAATCTCCTTTTTCTCTTTGATAAGTCCTAGCAATATCACACTTGCAAAACAATTACTTCTCTTTTTCTTTTCTGCTTCACAAATTCAGTGCAGCTGAAAGGTGATGGAGTAGGCCACAGAAAGGAGATGTCCTGCAGAAGGATGAGAAGATGGACTGTCCTGCCTGCAAAGCACAGAGCAGGAGTGGCCTCTTTGTCTCTCTAGTAAATCATATATACCACCTATCAGGTTCTGTGGATGACTTCAGACTGGCTTGGGGACGGAACACCACCAAGGGATGATATTTTATTTGCATTTTTAAAGCTCTAGGCAGGCTCTCTGGTCCAGGTGTGGTTGGTAGCATGGCAGCATGCACTGGGAAGGGCTTGTAGCTTGTTCTATTTGTGCTAGCTGCTACACTGTACAGGAAGGGCTCAGATACTTTGGCTGTGATGGACTTGACACCCGAGCAGAGAAGGGGCAGGTAACTGATAAAAGACTGCAGGTCTCCTCCTCACTGTGACTCTGCTCACGGGTGGAAAATCTCCAGGATTGGTTTTCCTCATATTTTTGCTGTTCTAAGTGGAACTGACTTTTAAAAAGGGGGGGCTAAAGTTGGTCCTGCAAAGGTGTGTCTTGGGGAAGATAGAGGTTGAGAGGTAGAGTTACTGTGATGATGGATTTTTTTTTTGTGAAGGGAAGATGCATCCATGAAAAAAATACTTGCACTTCCACGTGTATAGCCCCTAGACCTGTCTTCAGCAGAGCAATCCCCACTGCTGAAAAGCGATTGTCCCAGAGCTCACTGAGATGACCAGTGGTTGGGCACCTGCACATAAAGCCACTGTAGGGAGCCTGGTCTGTGTCTGTGTTTTTTCCTTCTTGATCTGGAGGAGAGATGTGTGATGGGAAGGTTGTTGATGGAAAATTCCTGTTAGGTGGCACTGGTTGGCTGTGAATATTCACGTGTGACTTGCTTTTGGAGCTTGGGCAGGACTGTGGTACTGCTAATTGCAATTGAAAGTGTTAATTTTCACACGGTGATAAAAACAAATCCCAATTTGCAAGATATTTTGCTTGAGTCAGGGGTGAAGTTCCTGACAGTTTGAGAGGGTGTAGATGTGAAAAGCTGAGTTTGAATATTGAGTCCCTCTTAAGATACTTTATTTCATCTGAAAGATTCCCAGGCTCTCTCAGTGTGTTACTTTGTCAAACTCACTTTTTTTTTTTTTTTTCCATGGAGAGGCTGAAGTCTCTTTTTATTTCTGTAGGCCACTTTCTATTGAAGCTTTGTTTAGCAGAGTTTATCCATTCTTATATCAAACATTATACAATCGTACCAGGAATCATGCAATCACAGTGGGAGATAGGAAGAAGCAGCATAATTTATTCTATAAACAAAGGGATCGTCTACATTGGAGCACAAGTTGGTTAATAAAATGAAGTAAAAAAATAAATATGCAGCTTTCCCTGGGCTGTGTTTAGAAATAGTTGCGCTCAAATGGGGAATGTGGTGCTGATGTCTTACTGCAGGGACTGACTTCATCTCCGGAAAGCAGCCACCCTGATCAGACGTGTCCTCAGTGAAGCTCCTGCCCTGCCCATCTTTCTAGCACTCCTGGGAACAGCCCCATGCATCTGTACTGCAGCGAGCTGAACTGCTCTGCTTCTTCCATGGCAAAGCACAGAAGGTTTGTTCCTTTGCATACGTGGGAGAAAGGGACAGTGGAAAGACCAGAGGGATTTGACCACATCCTTATTGCAAAATGGGGTGGATAAGGAATGCCAGCAGAAGGACTAAACTACACTGAATATTTATCCTGAGATGAACCAGCTGTTCTTGGGTGGAAACATGTGGAGGTGCGAGCTGAGATAACTCTGAGGATACTTACCGGGCACATTAAAAGGGGATGTCCAAGCATCACTGGATCTTGTTGTTATCCATAGGTTGTTCTAGGAGTGCGTGTGTTAGATCATAGAATGTTTTCAGTAGGAAGGGACCTTTAAAGCTCATCTAATCCAACCCCTGTGAAGTGAGCAGGGACATTTGCAACTAGAGCAGGTTGCTTGAAGCCCTGTCCAACCTCACCTGGAAGGTTTCCAGGGATGGGACATCAACTACCTCTCTGGGCAACCTGGGCCAGGGTCTCACCTTCCCCACTATAAAAACTTTGTTCCTTTTCTCTAGTCTAAATCTCCCTCTTTTAGTTTAAAGCCATCACACCTTGTCCTGTCACAACAGGCCCTGCTGAAAAGTCTGTCCCCCTCTTTCTGATAGGCCCCTTTAAGTGCTGAAGGGCTGCAATAAGGTCTCCCTGGAGCCTTCTCTTCTCCAGACTGAACAACCCCAACTCTCTCAGCCTGGCCTCTTAGCAGAGAGGTTCCAGCCCTTGCATCACTGTTGTGGTCTCCTCTGGCCCCACTCCAACAGGTCCCTGTCTCTCCTGTGCTGAGGACTCCAGAGCTGGATCCAGCACTTCAGGGGGTGTCTCACCAGAGCAGAGGGGCAGAATCCCCTCCCTTGACCTGCTGCCTACCCTGCTTTGGATATGGCCCAGGGTTTGATTGGCTTATGGGCTCTGAGCACACAGCACCAGTTCACGGCCAGCTCTTCACCCACCAGCACCCCTAAGTCCTTCTCCACAGGGCTGATCCTTGTGGGATGGCTTTGTGCTCTTAAAGTGTTAACTTTGGTAAAATTACTAAAATTACTGTGGTTTGCTGGCTGGATGGAGGATCTTCCTAAGAATCTGCTGGACAAACAGCAGCTTCAGCCATGTTGAGAAGCTGGAAAATCTGTTCAGTGGGGTATATGTTATGGGTCTAGGCAAAGGACTGAGTCAAACTGCTGCTTCTGGACCTGGAAGGAGGGGAATTAGGCAGGGTATGTGTGGAATTTCTATTTTTTCTGAGGATATGTTGCCGTGTGGGTAGGGAGCGTCTCTCAGGCTCCCTGCAGTACAGACCTGGGAAGTATCAGGTAGTCTAGCTGAAAAATTGCTTTATCCAACAAACGTTTAAAATAGAAAGCTTCTGGAAGGGCAGAAATGCTAACTCCAGTGAAACTAATAGTACATTTCCCCTTAGCACAAGCCAGAAGCAGGATTTCTTCTTGGACTGCAGTGAGTACAACCGGCATTTCTCCTGGACTGTAAACTGAAAGTCGCCAAGAGTTATTACACACATGTGCACACAATAGCGCTCAGAGCTTGTCTACTGAGATCTTTCCTTGGGGATCCATATAAAATACCTCTCACAAAAGCTGCCCTGTGTGCGAGCAGAGGAACTCCATCTAGTGACGTTAAAGAAGAAAAAACACAGCCCACAAACCTTTTTCACACACATATGCTGTTGCATACCTCTTATCTTGCTGCCAGTCTGTTGAAGATATCAGCAGAGCTAAACAGTGCACACAGACCGTGTGGGACACTAAAACTGCTGCCTGCGAAGTGCTTTCAGTCCCTGCTCTGAATCCTGCCAGCACAAAAAAATGTCCCCTTTGTCATGGCAGTGAATGAATTTTCTTGTTCCCCTTTCTCCTTGGATTTATGTTAACCCAGGGTTTCAGCTGAGTTTGATCTCCTCGCTTTATTGTATTGCAAACAGTAGTCAATAGCTCTTCAGCTTGAGATCGCCTGGATTTATTTTCAGGTCAAGTCAACTCTCCTTGACCCAAGTCTGAACCAAAATACATTCCCAGAAGATTCCTCCACAGGATATCTGATCCAAAGACAAAGTGACATTGTAATGAGTTCAAGGTTTCAGCTCAGCACAAGGGAGTCCCTGTTGGCATGTGGAAGGCAACTGAACCATCCTTCTTACTTCAGAGCTGGGTCCTCTCCTGGGGAATCTGACAGCAGATTTTGTCATCCACAAGTTGCTTCTCTTCATTGAGAGATGTCATCAATTGCATTCCTGGTGTTGTGGTCTGGAGGGAAGCCGGTCCTCACTCCATATGTATGTGTTTGCACAATTTTAACGTGCTTGAGTGGAATTTGGTGTGCAGGCTTTAGGCAACTGCTGAGATGATGTCTTTGGGTTTTGGTGGGTTTGTTTGGTTTTTTTAAGGAAAAATAGCATTAGAATCACATTCTTAATCCCATTCTGTGATCTCTTTTGGGAACCACCTGGCACAGAGGCAGAACCAACTGACATTGCATCATGAAGCAAAACCACTTCTTTGAAGTCTTAGGACAAAAATGGAATGAATTAAGGAATTTATCCTGGATGATAAATCTTCCTGCAAAAGAAGGCAGCCTTATGTTTAGTACAAAAGACTGTTTATTTCTTCTATGAAAAAAAAAAAAGTGTAGTTGGATAGGATTAACTTTTCAGGGGCCCTGGACACAAGCTAAAGCACAGGCTGCCTCCTTCTTGTGCTTGCATTGGTTAATTTGAGTAGTCCAAGATCTCTCTGACTTCTTGCAGCATTGGGCCATGAGCTGTTGTTAACGTACTTTGCACCTAAAGCCAATATTAAGGACCCCAGCAGAAAGGGTTTCTACAGAAACTAGTGTTGTCCCAGTGTTTGGCTCATATAAACTGCTCATCTCAACTGGGAACCTGGCCCAGGTATGGAGAAAAATACAGCCCTGTTAGTGTGTTCCATCTTGAGGAATTGAACACACTTATGGCAAATACATAAATCATGTGAAGCCAACTTAATGCTGTGCTAAGAGTCTTTGTGGTTTGTGTGTGCCTGCTTTGCTGGTTTGCCCATTCACAGTTAAAGCTTCAGCAGCACTTTTTTCTCTTGTCTTGTTATTTAATGACCTTGGAACAGTCCTATGTGCAGCTTTGTCAGTGGGAGCAATGATGATGCTTCAAATTTCACACCTTGTTGGGGTGGATGGGGGAGTTTTTATCAAAATAGCGGGGCTGACAAAAGGAAGGAGAAAAGTGAGACGTCCAGCTCTTTTGAGCAGAGTGTCTCCTGCAATTCAGGTGATAAGCAAATCTCATCTTCCTGATGGGTCTAGTTGAGTTATCTGTGCCTGAGCTGCTTAAGAGTGCCAAACTGGTAAGAATGGTGTTATGGTGCTGTGACCATGTGTGATAAGCTTAAGCTGTCTTCTCCCCTTGTTCCTCTGGAATAAGCTTCTTTGGATGGTGAGTAATATACTACAGAGGAAGGATGTGGTCATGAGCAGTTACCATGTGGTACTTTGTATGTTTGCTATGACTTTCCTGTAGCTATTATCACAGAATGGTGAGGGGTTGGAAGGGACCCTTGGAGATAATCTCATACAACCCCCCTGGTCCAGCAGGGACTCACAGAGCAGGTTGCCCAGGATCACATTGTCCAGGTGGGTTTGGAATTTCTCCAGAGAAGAAGACTCCACAACCTCTCTGGGCAGCTTGGGCCAGGCTCTGGCACCCTTACAGCAAAGAATATTTTCATCCTGTTCAGACAGTACCCCCTGCATTCTATTTTGTGCTTGTTGCTCCTTGTCCTGTTGCTGGGCATTACTGACAAGAGTCTGGCCTCATCAGCTTGACCCCTGCCCTTTAGCTATTGATCAGATCCCCTCTCAGTCTTCTCTTCTCCAGGCTCAACAGCCCCAGGTCATAGAATCATAGAATGGTAGGTGTTGGAAAGAACCTCTGGAGATCATTGAGTCCAACCCCTCTGCCAATGCAGGAACACCCAGGGCAGGCCGCACAAGAACAGATCCAGGTAGGTTTTGAAAGTCTCCAGAGAAGGAGACTCCATACCTCTCTGGGCAGCCTGTTCCAGGCTCTGTCACTCTCACAGTAAAAAAAAGTTTTTCCTCATGTTGAGGTGGAACTTCCTGTGTTTCCCCTTGCTACCATTACCTCTTGTCCTATCACAGGGCACCACTGAAAAGAGACTGGTCCCTTCTACTTGACACCCACCCTTCAGATATTTGTAAACAATGATCAGATCCCCTCTCAGTCTTCTCTTATCCAGGCTAAACAGCCCCAGGGCTCTCAGCCTTTTCTCATGAGAGATGTTCCAGTCCCTTAATCATCTTTGTAGCTCTCCTTTGGACTCTCTCTAGTATTTCCCTGTACCTCTTGAACTGGGGAGACCGGAGCTAAACATAATACTCCAGATGTGGTCTCACTAGTGTAGACTAGAGGGGGAGAGGAACCTCCCTTGACCTGCTGGACACACTCTTCTTTATGCACCCCAGGATAGTATTGACCTTCCTGGCCACAAGGGCACATTGCTGTTTTATAGATAATTTATTATCCACCAGGATGCCAAGGTCCCTCTCCATGGAGCTGCTTTCCAGTGGGCCTATCCCTAACCTGTACCAGTACGTGGTGGTGTTCCTCCCTGGGTGTTGGACTCTACACTTATCCTTGTTGAACTTCATTAGGTATGCCTTTGCCCAGCGCTCCAGTCTGTCCAGATCTCACTGGAAGTCACTCAGCCTTTCCTCATCACAGAGATGCTCCAGTCCCCTCAGCTTCTTTGTAGCCTCTGCTGGACTGTGTCTCATAGTTCCTTGTCTGTCGTGAACTGGGGAGCCCAGAACTGCACACAGTACCTAGATGTGCCCTCACAAGGGCAGAGTAGAGAGAGAGGAGAACCTTCCTCAACCTGCTGGCCACACTCTTCTTGATGCACCCCAGGAAACCATTGGCCTTCTTGGCCATGAGGGCACATGGCTGGCTCATGGTGAGCTTGTTGTCCCCCAGGACTTCCAGGTCCTTCTCTGCAGAGCTGCTTTCCAGTAGGTCAGCCCCTCACCTGTATTATGAGAGCAGCCACATGCCAAAACAATCCTGCTTGGGATGATTGGGATTGTGCTTATGATGTTGTGTGAAGTTGATCTGAGGTCAGATCTGCATGTTTTTGACTACAATCCACAGCTTTCTCTTGAGGGGAGATACACTCCAGGAGACAGCAGGGCTCCTTGGGGAGCTTGTGCATGTGATGAGTGTCTAAAGGACATACACAGTGGGCACGAGTCCCATTCCAGTGTGTTTCATACCTGCAGCCAAGCCAGGGGAGATCTGGGGCTGCACTGACCACCATGCTAAATGTATGGGTGGAGAAAAGGAGGAGGGATGGTCCCATTTCTATTTTCAAATAGAAGATTTGTGGGGTCAGGAGAGAGGCAGGAAGGCAAAAGTGGAGTGTGACTGTAGCTGTGTAAGAGCGCCCTGAAACCAGTCTCACCTCAGCATTGTGTGGAAGCTGCCTGTTGTGAGGAGAGCTCATCCATACGCTGTGGCTGGCTGTGTGCAGGGTGCTCCTCAGTTTTCTGTCATATATGGTCCCTCAGGAGAGAGAGGTGTTTAATGGCCTCAATCTGGTTGCAATTTCATCAGGAGATGGGTGTCAGTCTGCTGCAGACACTTCTGAGTGTGCGCCACGGTAAGAATGGAGCTTTCTGGAGAACAGAGACCAGGCACGTAGGGAGTCTAGACTGGGCAGGTGCCTGAGGAGGTATTTGGTGAGGCCCTGTTTTGCAGCTGGTCATTGAGTTCTACCCAAATCTTGAGTGTCTGGCCGCCCTGAGAGTCAGGAGAGCTTGGTCATTTCCACTGCTGAGCAATCCAAAAGGAGGTGGCCAGATAGCTCCCAGCCAAGGAACATTAAACTGAGTGCAGCTATCACATCTTCATCTTCTCATCTGCTGTCGGTGTTTGCTAACGGGCAAACAGTGACTGATCGCAACGGGCCCAGTAAAAAAAAAAATCAGCTTTTGTGTTCATTTATTTAACATTTTCAAGGGGTTGCAGCTAAATGGAGGTGACCTTCATTCTCATCTCCCATGTATGGGCTTAGCTCCAACAACTGCAGTCAAGCTGTGCTGACTTTCGGCAGCTGGGACTTGGGCCCTGCTTTTAATGTCCCTGACTCGGTGCTCACGCAGTCGGTTTTCCTTGCCAAGACAATATTTGCTTTCCTTCCTGAAGGACTCCTCTAAATATTGTACTTTAAAACAATATGTCTTTTTTGCCCCACAGAGAACCATCTGATACGCCACCATTGAATTAGTATGTCCGTGAAAAACGAATATAATCTCCCCAGTAGATCTCTTTTCCAAAAGATTTATGATTTAGTGATTTTTTTTAATTATTATTTTTTTTATTATTCCATTCCATACAGGCATGGAGCATGTAGTCATTTTACACCTAGCAGGACTCTTTCCCATGGAAGTGAGTGAAGGCAAGTGGAGGGGGGTCCCATCTTCTTAATTCCAACCCCTTACTTACCTCTCTGTCCCTGGCACTTTGCTTGCTGCCGATACCAAGTGAAGCATCCATCCATCTTTCTGTAGCATGGCTTCTGTCAAAGCCTCCCCGCCACGTGTTAATGTCACCTTGCTAATTTGAGACAGTGCCACGCCAAGAGAAGTTTAGGAATTGTGATGTAAAACATGATGCCTTGAAAAACCTTCTCTGCTGGCCGCTGAGCTGCACAGGGTCTTGTTTTATCTGCTTCCCAGGTGCGCTCTGGCACGCTTTGAAATAAATAGGAAGTATGCCTACGGCAGTAGGTTATGAAGCTGCAGACACTTCCTGTCAGTAACACCTTTATTTAGCAGAAGGATAAGATGGAAATGAGCTGTGAAGGAGAGAAGCCGTGCCCAATAATTATTAGCTATGCAGGTAATATTTCTAATTACACCACCAATTGATTTCTCCTAAAAGCTCTCATTGCCCTCGAAATGGGAGACTGATGGCACCGCCAGCCCTTTCCCCAGCACCATACCAGTGCTTGGCAAGCTCCCTGAGAACGCTGGCTGCAATTTTTGCTGGGACTGATGGAAAACATGCTGCTGAGTGGCTGGATGGGAGCGTTAACCTCTTTCCTGCTGCATCTTTGGGGGGAAAAAGGAAAAGAATGGTTAAAATTCTGGGTGGCCCAGCTGATGGGAGACCCATGGGAAGTGCTGCAGGCTTTGCATTGTCTCTCGGATCGGTGCTGTTCACCATCACTTGTCAAGAGGTGAATGCTGATGGCAGCATCCCCACCCTGGACAAGGCAGATCTCCTCCAACATGTTTTCACAAGGTTTATGGTGTGCAGTGCTTCAAACTGCAGATGCTAGAGGCCTGTGACATCTCAAGGAACTTGGCTTTCATCCTCTAAAATTTTCCTCTTAAATGTGGTCCTTATTGTTGCAGTGGGGAAGTTGAAAAAGAGCTTTGGAGCTACAGTGAAGGTCAAAACCAGCCCATGTGAGGGGCTTTCTGCAAAAAACTCCAACTCTTATGAATCATGAAACTAATGGGTGGGTGATACAGAGGAGAAAGGGAAGCCCTGTGCTGCGATTTCTGTTTAATTGCTTGGTTTAGGTTGGGGGAATCCCAGTGTGATGGGGGTTGGAAGGGGCCTCTGGAGGTCATCTTGTCCAAACCCCTGCTAAAGCAGGGTCACCCAGAGTAGGGTGCCCAGGAATTCATTGTCCTGGTGGGTTTGGAATCTCCAGAGAAGGAGACTCCACAACCTCTCTGTCAGCCTGGGCTAGGTTCTGGCACGCTCACAGCAAAGAAGTTTTTCCTTATGTTTAGGTAGTATGTCCTGGGTTCCAGTTTGTGCCTGTTGCCCCTTGACCTGCACTGGGCACCACTGAAAAGAGTCTGACCCTATCCTCTTGCCGTTCACATATTGATGAGCATTGATCAGATGCCCTCTTAGTCTTCTCCAGGCTCAACAGCCTCAGGTCTCATCCTTTCCATGTCACAGAGATGCTCCAGTCCCTTCAGCATCTTCATAGCTCTGCATTGGACTCTCTCCACTTGTTTCTTATCTCTCTTGAACTGGGGAGCCCAGACCTGGACCCAGTACTCCTAAGGTAGCCTCCCTAGTGCAGAGTAGAGGGAGAGGAGAACCTCCCACAACCCACTGCCTCTTAATGACCTTAGGAGACCATTTGCCTTCTTGGCCACAGGGGCACATTTCTGGAAGCAGGAATCTAGACCTAGTGTGGGCTGTGGTTGCCCTGGCAGCCTCTGCCTGCACATCTCTTCCTTTGCTCTTTTGTTTTAAGAGGTCTCCTTCTCTCTGCCAGAACTTCCCTGCTCTAAAATAGGGTCACACCAAAGCATGAGCTTGGCATCCCGGGGTGTGCTCAGCATCCCACCCAGTATCACTGCCATGTCCCTCGCATTGGCTTCCCCACCCTCCTGAGTTATGGCAGCTTCTTCAGTTTGGGGCACCTCTGGCTCGCTCCATCTTTCCTTCCTTCCACAGAGGAGGACATCGGTATCCTTAGAGCTGCCTACAATTACAAGCAGTACTGCAAGCATGAGTAGTGCCTTCTGCAGTGCTGCAGTTGGGAAGGTACATCTCCCTGCTCTGTACCCTTTGGGTTTGGTTTTCTCATCTTGTGCCCCTTCCAAACAGGAGAGGATGGAGCTGGGCAGGAGACCAGCCCCAAGGCTTTTCTGAGGGCTGCTGATGCCACTTTAGGCATGGCTTGGCATTCAACAGCTTGTTTTCTGATGGGAGGGGAAGTGAAAATGGGCAGTACTGCAGCCCCTGCCTGCTGGAAATTCACTACTTGTTTCCTTTCTGCCCGCGATTTCAGAGGTGACTTCTGATGGAGTCATCTGTTTATTCCTTTTATTAGTCTGGTGGCTTGTTCCTCCATCCATCATCCAACCAATGTGGCGAGGAACGTGACCAGGCGAGGACAGAGAACTAGCTGTCTTGGAACAGGGAGGAAATGAGCGCTGTGCGTTCATCCAGCAGCCCGCTGGCGCTGGCTCCCAGGACTACAGGAAGCTCTTTTTTACCTCTGTACACTTCACGGATCACAGCCTGATTGCCTCCAGGGCTCTCCTTGACTTGATACCCTTGATGGTGTGTTTGGGCTCCCAGACGGCATGGTGTTCTCTGCTTGAATGAGAGGCTGCTGCTTTTGGACACACGCTTGGTGATGCTGCTTCAGCCTTGCTCTTCCTGCACCCAAATCCTCTCCTGTGCAAGGGTGAAATGTTTCCCTTCATCCCTTTGTGATATTTGCTGTGTTATCAAAAACACTTCCTCCCCACACCCACCCATATGTGCTCTTCACCTTTTGGTCTTTTGCCCCTGAAAAATCTTTCTAGCACTTAAAGCTGCCAATTTGCTTTTTATTTTTTTTATTATTATTTTTTTTAAACTTCTCTGTTGACTTGAGTAGGCAGGGCTGAGTGTTAGCTTCCATCTGCCTCCTAGTTGGAAAAGGAAGCTTTCAGAGCAATGAGGATGCCTTCGGTCCACTTTCCCAGTGACAGCATGGAGAGGCTCTGGGGACTGTGAAGTTCTCATTTTTCTCTCTAGCACCACATTAGTAAAAACTTGTGGGTATGGAGGAAAAAAAAATATTGCTGTAGTTCAGGCAGTAAAAGTACAAATGCAAAATGGTTGGGTAAGCAGGTAAAACACTAACCTGGCTTTTGGTGCCACTTTTTACCTCCCCTCATGCTGTACCTATCTCAGTGTGTCAGAGCTCACCCTTAGGTGTGTTTATCTACAGCCCTGAGTGTGCTGGAGCCTTGACCTCGCGTGGGGCCCCCTGTGGTGCTGCCAATGAGACAGGGAAAGCAGAGGTTTGTTGTAGAAGAACCTCAAGAAAAAATGGTGAAAAAGAAGGTGGCCTGTCCCTTCCCATCATGTTGCCACAGACTTCTCCGTTGCTGGGTGAAGAGCTACAGAGCTTTGTTTTCCCCTTTCCCTAAATATCTGGAGCCAACTTGTTTTCAATGCATGATGCCTGGAGAGCTGCATCTACAAGGAGTTTCTGGTCACCAGACTGTCTGAGATCACATCTCTGGGGCCACCTGCTTGGACTGATAGCAGATACCAAATAATCACAGGAAGCAGGTAGCATCTCAGCCTTCTGCTGATCTTATCTGGGGTGCCCAGTTTCTCCCCAAAATGGTTTTATATCATGCAGGTTTATTTTTTTTCAAGACCATATTGTTTTGTTTACCGTCCAAGAATTTTATCCCTGAACGCCAAGCAAAATCTGGCTTTGATAATGGAATGAGAACGGGCTCCATCTCTCCTGCATGAGGAACATGCTCACTATAAAAAGATAGCTGGAGGGAGTACCCTGGGAGGGGCAGCAAGGGCTCCACTCTTGGAGAATGCAGGAGAGGGGAGGTTGCCTGCAACTCCTGGACAGGTGGTAGCAATGCGGTTGCAGATGCTGGCTGGTATTTTTGGAGAGCTGTGGAAGAGGTTGTACTACTTGATGTTATTTTCTGGCACACCAAGTAAGGAAAAACCACTCTGCATGTTGGTTTTTTGGTTGTGGCTATTTTTTTTTTTTTTTTTTTTTTTTGGCTAAGTGACTCTGGAATCCTAATAGAGTGCCTTTGTTTTTGTTTTTGTTTTGTTTTGGTTTTTTTTAACCCTAGGATTTTCAGAGCCCGATTTAGCCAAGTGCTTCAATACATGCTTATTTTTAAACCTAACCCTGTCGTTGTCTGAACTCATTGTGCTTCGGTTCCGCCAATGGCCACAGACTCGGGCGAGTGCTCCAGAATCTAAGTGAAAGCTGAAACACTTTGCTCACCAACAGCTGTGAAGTTTGGAGGACCTCATCCAGGGAGAGTGGGGGTCAGAGATGGAGACAAGGTACTTTACATCTCAGCTTCTCCATCCGTGGGATGGTGAGAGACTTGTCCCTCTCTTCTTCTCCTTTCCTGGCACTTAACCCCCCCCAGTGTTGTGACCATGGCAGGGGATGGGATGGATAGTCCAGGTGGCCTGCACGATGGCCTCTTGTGTTGCTGCAGGGTGGCACTGGTAGCAAGTGGCAGCCCAAATCTTGGTGCGAACAGAGGCACCACAAAATGCCCAACAGGTTGGGCCTTCTCCAGAATGTCTCTTTGCCATGTGTGGTGTCAGCTGGAAAATGTTGGAGGTCTCTGGGGGTGTGCAGGGGTGAGCTGGAAGGTAGCATGGGCTGAGCGCTGGGCAAGGGGTCAGTGTGCACTTGGAGCTGCAAGGAGGTATGGTACCTACAGGTTAAGGGCCACAGCAATGACTTGAGGACTGGAACCCCTGTGCTGTGAGGCCAGGCTGAGAGACTTGGTGTGATTCATCCTGAAGAAGAGAAGGCACCAGGGAGACCTTCTTGTGGCCTTCTAATGCCTGAAGAGGCCTATTAGAAAGATGGGGACAATCTTCTTAGCAGGACCTGTTGTGACAGGACTAAGGGGTGATGGTTTAAAACTAAAAGAGGGGAGATTTAGACTAGAGAGAGGGAAGAAATTGTTTACTGTGAGGGTGGTGAGACTCTGGTCCAAGTTGCCCAGGAGGTAGTAATGCTCCATCTCTGGTGAGGTTGGACAGTGCTCTGAGCAACCTGCTCTAGTTGCAGATGTCTCAGCTCACTGCAGGGGACTTGGACTAGATAACCATGGAAGGTCCCTTCCAACCCAAACCAGTCTATGATTCTGTGATCATCTCTTTGCTGGCAGAAAAGCTGAGGGACATGGTTTAGTGGTGACCTGTTAGTGCTGGGTTAACAGTTGAACTTGATGATCTTGAAGGTCTTTTCCAACCAAAACAATTCTATGGTTCACTTTCAGGGACATGAATTTAATGCATGTGTCTTGACAAATATGCTTCTTAGTAACACGGCTGTTCTGATGGCAAACGGGTCCTTTTAACCCTCACCCCTATGCTTTTTAGATGGGTCCGACCTGCCCCAGAACAAATGCCATGTTTTGCTGTGTCCCCTTTACTTTAAGCTGGAGAACTCAGGTCAGGTGCTTTCATGGCAAAACATGGTCTCTTCTTAAGCTCTCGCTTGCCAGGAGGTTTTAACACAAGTTTTTAATGGGCTATGGAAACAGGATTAAGCATCTTTGGGGAAAAACAAATAGGTGCTTTCTGGGGGTGTTGAATCTCTCGGGTTGTGAGTACTGGTAGTGATGGGCTCAGTACCGACAAGGTGTTTTAGGAAAGTTGTTATTGTCCCAGATCAGACAGGCTGGAACTGAGTACAGACCTACCCCTCGCTATTTTAACCACCTGCCTTCCTTCTGCTGAGCAAGGGTGTGAAGGGGTGGATTTTTGGCTTCAGGGAGTGACTTTCTGCCCACCTGTAACTTTTCCTTGGCATTAGTTTTTCTTGCCCTGGGTGAGGGAGGTGAGCATCTGCCGCCTCCCCTTGCCTTGTCTTCTTGGTGTATTTCAGGGTGGTAGGGAAAAAATAAATCAAACCAGCAAGCAACTGGAAAACAGCTTTTCTTTTCTTACCCCCTCCCCCTTTTTTTTTTTTCTCCTTTATTTTTATTTTTTCCCTTTTTTCCT
>JANHGN010016488.1:0-23611 GCA_024605025.1 Megaceryle maxima
AAAAAAATAAAAAAAATCACAACACTATATAAATATGGGATACCAACATTTAGATTAATTGGAAATGATGAGGATTAACTGGGATTGCATCAGAAATATAAATCCAGTAAATGTGTATACTGGAAATAGTAATTTATCTGATTTTCTTGTTTTCTCACAGATATGATGATCTCTATGCCCAGGATGAATAGGAGAAGAAATGATGGATTTAAGTGAGATTATGAAAACTGGTATAGGTTGCCCAAAGGGTATTATGAGTCTTCAAAACTTAAAGCCTTTGAGGTCAGGCAGACTAAAAATATACTTGACAGGTGTGAAATAGGTAAGTCTGATCATGCTATGAAGCAGAAGTGGACACTCAACAGTTCTTTTCCATCTGGACTGAATAATGTTGCGTCATTTACCTTTGATCTGTTCTGTGCTGGTCTGGGAATGACAGTTTCATGAGACAGATGCAGATCACTTCATGAGAAATACTGTGTTTCTTTGTTTGCTTGCTATTTAACTTCAGCTTTTTTTTTTTTTTTTTTTTTTTTTTTTTTTTGGAATAAGCCCAATTTTTCAAAAGCTTCCCATGAAGTTCAAACCCTATTATTGAGTAAGATTTAATGCAGAGCTTATGTCTGGCACCTTCTAGGGCAGTGGCATTCCACAGTCTCATTACTTTTAGGATTCAGAAACACTTCAGAAATCTTCCCAAGCCCACCGTTGCCACAAATTGATATTATTTTCTCAGCAGCTAAACAGCAAATAGAGCTCTTGTTTCTATTTAAAAACTTCAGGGACAGTGTGACAGGAAATCAAGAAATTTATAACTAATAAGGGGTCATCTAATCCATAAAAAAGACAAATAAAACAAATCAACAACAACAGCTATCCTTTGGTGTAAGAGAAGCAGACTGAGGAGTCAAATTCTTTTTAAAAAACAGTGAAATATGGGACAATGGTACTCCAAGTAGAAATTTATCCTGATTTTTATGTGTGAGTTAATGATGGCCTGAGGTCTAGAAGCCCATTCTACAGTCTTGAGTCTGGTAGTGATGCACGTGTCACTGAACTGCTTTTTTTCTGAGAAAACTATAATTTTCTTTTCTTTTTTTCTTCTCTTTTCTTTTCTTTTTTTTTTTTTCCTGATTTGATTCTTAAGGGATATCATTACTGATTTCAGTAACATATATATATACACAAGATTTTTTTTCTAAAAACCATCAATGAAGATGTTACAGAATAGATCAAAATAATCTTCAATAATACTGTAGAGAGACTTTTTTTTTCCCCAGATGCAAGATATCAGTGTAGTTTTCCAGATGCAAGGGTCATTTTTTTCTGTTGATGTTGTTTTTGTACACATCTTGGTATTAATATTTACTTTTACTTTTGAACAGTTCAGCCATATAACATTTTGGAAGATATGCTAAAATTGTATTAAAAAGTGAAAGCCATGTAAATCAGTTACTGTAAAGGCTTCACTTTACTTCACTTAGATACAATAATTTGAAAGACAGTTTTACAGATTGCATATATAGTCCTTAGTCTTCACAAGAGCGATGATGAAGAGTACAGAGAGTAAACCTTGAAGCATGAAGTTCATAGAGTTTGCAGGTATGCTACTGTCTGATCCATATCTCTTTTCACAGAGGTAAGATTTATATACTATTATATTGTAGTCCTGTATATAAAGATACATGTAGACAGATATATAATGAGTCACATGCTTTTCTAAGAAAACAGTAATAGAACCATAGGATCATAAAATTATTTGGGTTGGAAAAGGCCTTTAACATCCAGCCATTAACCTAACACTCCTTTTAGGTCATTGTAGAGAGTGATAAGGTCTGTGCAAACTGAATCAAGATGGCATTTACCAGTAAGTCAGTGAAGTCACTCAGTGAAGTAAATCAGTGAAGTCACATAGCATTCACCTTCAATGAGAATGGAAAAATCAAACCCTGTGATGTTAAAATTGCTTATGACTTTTTTAATTTCACCCTTACATTTTGACAACCTTATTAAGAGTGGCATTTTCAGTCAAAGATTCTACTGAAACATTCACATCTCAGCCAGATGTATTTCTTCATGAATGCTAGAAATGAGAAATACTAAATCTACTTCTTGCCTTTCTTAACAGAAAGAGCAATTTCAGCAGTGCAAAGGAAGACATTGTGAAGCATGTTGGTTTTACTTCCTTTGAAATGCTTGCATCTTATTAGGAATGTCTTCAGGAAAATCACATTGTCAAAAAAGCAAGGAACAGGCAACAGCTCTCTACTGTGCTTCTGTTAACATAGCAGCAGCCATAAGTAGACTTTAAACAGGCACAAACAGTTCTGAATGGCAGTAAAGAAGATGAACAACATAAACCTTGCAAGAAGAAATTATTATAGGCCTTATGTGTTGCTTTTTGGTTGGTTGGTTGGGGGGTTTTTTAAGTGGAATATTTCATATTTATTTTCTCATTCCTTGAGAAAGAATTAATTTGCTGTCCATTATCAGGAAGCACTGGACAGCAAGGGCCATTTTTATGTCTCAACACATCTACAGAAGCCTGTTCAGATGGAAGATAAGGTTAGGAAATTAGGCTTCACAAACTACTTTTACAGTAATAATTTCACACTTTGAAAAAGAGAATATGTGTATATAACAGGAAATAATATATTAAGAAAATTATTTTAAATATTAATTGCAAAACAAAAAAGTACCTATTATGTATGTATTTTAAATAACATATTTTATTTATATACGTGCATATATGCATATTTAACTATTCTTGCATATATACCTATATAATCATAAAATTCACACTTCCATGCTTTGACAGTAGTCTCTGAATTTGACTGCTTGTATGCTGATGTAAATTTCCAGCAGACCTCTTTATTATATCATTGTTATTATCTATATCTGTTAAACATCATCAGTCTGGTGCTATGGTTAGCATAGTCTATTTTCTCTGATAAGTCTTCCTCCAAAGCATTACACAGAATGAACTGAGTGGTAAATTTTCATCATCTCACAAAGCTTTAATGTTTCAGTTTCATTTAATTTTTAATCACATAGACAGCAAACTAATTAATTTCATTTCCTGTCTTAAGTTTAGCAAAACTCTTTTGTGCATATTTCTATTTGAACTAACATTTCTTAGAATCATAGAATGGTTTTCATTGGAAAGAACCTTAAAGATCATCTAGTCCCACCTCCATGCTGAGACATTCAAGGCTGAGACACCTTCCACTAGACCAGGCTGCTCAGAATCCCAACCAATCTGACCTTGAAGTCTTCCAGGGATATAGCATCCACAGCTTCTCTGTGCAACAGATTAGAGTGTCTCACCACCCTTACAGTGAAGAACTTCTTCATTACATCTAATCAAAATCTACACTCTTTCAGTTTAAAACCATTGCCCCATTATCACTACATGCTTGTGTAAGACATTTCTCTTCAGCTTTCTTGTAGGACTCCTTTAGGTACAGAATGGCTGATATAATGTCTTCCATGAGCCTTCTCCAGGCTGAACAACCCCAACTCTTAGGCTGCCTTCAGAGGAGAGGTGTTCCATCCCTCTGATAACCTTTGTGCCCGCCCCCCCCCCCCGCCTTGTTCCAACAGGTCCATGTTCTTTTTCTTCTTCCAGATACTCCAATAAGTTCCTTACCAAAGAATCTTTTTCATAGCAAAGGAATTTTCATGCTCAGAAATAACAATAATGAAAAAACAGAATTATCCCATGTGATCCACTTAGAATTTTTTCAGATAAGTTCAGCTATTTTTAATTAGATGCATAGTTTTATGTCTATCATGGGATCATAAAATCAGCAGAGAAATTGTGGGCTTAAAGTTTAAGCAGAAGATCTTTGTGAAATAATTTCCCCATAGTACTTCAAGAACAGAAAGAAGCAGAAAGATCCTTTCTTTTCTGGAAATACTGACTTTCTGGATCCTGGATAAATGAAATCTGCATTTAAGACATTCTGTTCTCCCTCCAGACTTCCATTGACATATGAGAATGTAAACCTATCTCTAAACCTCTGGATATAAGTTTTATATGTACAACAAATGTTAAGAATCCAAACTGAGTGCAAGGAACTTCTCTGTCTTGGCAGTGACATCCTCATCAAATAGCACGTCATCTTCTGGTGCAGCCACATCCATTGTGATAGCAACCAAAAAAAACTAGGCAAAAATCCTATAGATAGTACTAAAGGAGGAGGAGTCATAAGCTGCTCAGTAAATGCAAGAGCTTGGCATAAAGTCCTAAACCAGAGTCTCAGTTTAAAAGTGGAGAATCCATTACTTGAAACTAAGGAAGCTTTTTGGCTATAGAGATCATCAGAACTTGAAAATAAAACAAGGATTTAAAATTAAAATGTCAAATTCAAATGCCTACCATGTAGACATTGACAAGTGGGAAATCATCCTATGTGGCCACCTCAATTTATTGAAATCAAAAGATATTTCTATGACAAACGTGACTTATTTTAGTAACTACATTATGTTATTTTAGCATTGATGTCCGGTTCCATTTAAGATCCTGTAGGATAATTTTGACATCCCCATAGGGTTTGCAGATAAAAAAAAACAAACCAAAAACAAAACAGGACAAATGACTTTCTAAACTGTCAGCTAAAACTCAGGTGGGATATCACAGAATACATTTAATGTTATTAGACACCTATACAGAATTAACTCAATTATCCTGAGGTGCCTATATGAGGATGAGGTTGACTAAATCTTAGAATAGCATTTCTTCTTAGGGACTGTAAAGGGAGTCTGTGGTGATTAGCTCAAGTAAAAATGTTTTCCAGGTAGGTGTCTACATCTGATTGATAAATTACATCCTGGTTTACTCTGAAGGGAGGAGATAGACATTACTGTGGAATGCATGTATAAAATGAAGAAGTAAAAGACAAGAAAATGTACAAATATGAAGATGGAATAAGTCTGGGAGTAGGTTTAGTTATCTATAGGTTTGTTAGGTATCTAAGCTCCCTATATAATTGATGAACATCTAGTTAATGAAATAAATGCAGTCTAGTCAACTAAATTATTTAGTTCACTTTGAAGTACACACCTAAACCATTATTCAGTTCCCTAAATATCTGCACATAGAGCTGTTTAAGTCTCAATCTAGACATCTGCTTATGTCTGAGAGATATTACACAGGTCTTACAGGGACCTATCATGCTTCTGGAGATGAAGTTGAAGGCCAGTAGGTATACCACTCCCATCTAAATTATAACACTAAATGCTTACACTTGCATAATTACATTTTGCCTACAGAAGACTATACCAGCAGGTATAGAATTCTGTTGGGGCAGACTGTTGCTCCATGAGGTGTAATTATCACTTAATTTGTCATAAATTTAACTCATTTATGTATATATGGCAACACATGAAGGTGATGAAACATTATAAAGTCCTAGAGAATGATTCATGAGATGAGCAGCATACTAAGTTGGTGTTTGTAATTGTAAATTTTATGTTTGTGTCTGTACATATACAAGTAATTAATTATTAAAGAAATCATTGCCTGATAAATTTCAAAAATATAAAACTTAATTCCTCACTTAGCAAAGCCCAAAATACATGCTCTAATTACTCTACATAGCTTTTTTTGTTGATAGTAGCTGTTGACAACAATTAGCATTAGCATGACCATTTGAGATAAAATGCTGGTTTTATAATTCACATGTGCCCTCTCCATTACTTTAATTTTCTCAAGCTTTTTTACAATGTGTATGAAGTCTATGTTATAAATTTATTTCAGGTTTAATAGGTAAGGCTTTTAGAAATATGGTGACATCAGAAGATAAAACTAATAATGTTAAAGGTTTCAAAGTTTCATTAAAACATTAATTACAAATTAAAGCAAGATAACATTATTAATAATAATATTCATAACAATAATAAAGATAACAATTATACCCTAAGTCTGTTCTTGAGCTGGATTAAATAAAAAGGCTGAAAAACATCCTTCTGATGTTCTTGAAGGCCAGGTCATTTGCACCTGCCTTTTTTGCAGTAGATGAATTGAACAATTTTATCCTTTCAGGTAAGGCTCCAGGCTTCTAGGCATCCATCCTCCCTGCTTTCCAGCCAGTCACTTTTAATACTTAATAGCTCATATTAACATATATTAAATTTTAAGCTACTAAATAAAGCATTTGCACCTTTCACAGAGTATTTTCATTTTTACAATTAACATGTAACAAATATTTGCTGGTGACATACTAGAAATATCCAGACTTGGAGGAAAGGCATGCCGCACTAGCATGCTGCAGTGACTGTAGACAGTGTGCTTGACTCACCCGCCCTTATCCACTAAGACCTTGAAAGGGATAAGTGGCCCTAAACTGAGGGAAATGATGCAATCAGCCCCAGTGTCTGATCAAGGCAATGCTGACCAGTGATCTTGCTTGTTACTATGCCACATGCAGTTATATATGAGAAAAGCATGCCATAATAGAAGGAGGGAAGGAGGGAGGGAGGGAGGGCTTTGGGAGTAATGTGGGAAGTTTTATGAAGGATTTCCAAAACAAAAGGGAGAGCAGACTGGAAAAGTGCCATAATTTCATTTTTAGAACACCTCTTTGTCTTACTACTTTTCATCAGAATTTTAGAAATTGATGGTTCAGTGATAATCTGTTTAAGATTATTGCATGTTTTTAGTGTGCTCCACTTCCAGAAGATATGTTCTTCACTAACAGAGTCAGGTGACTAATGTAGAAAATATTCTGAGAGCAACCTCATTCATTCTTCTGAAATAATACATAATTTTATCATTTACTCTTGTTGACAGAAAACTACAGATCATAAGGAAGATTATCCATGGAAAAACTTCACTTGGCTTCAACAGTAATAGCTAAAAGTTGAATTAATTTTCATAATTTTGGATTATTTCATAATAACTGAAAAGCTAAATTAAAGCAAAAACAGTGTCTGTGAACCAGTATCCTTAACTTTAAGCATCCTTCTTGTGTCTAAAAGATTAGATGCCTGCAGCAGTACTTTATTCTCTGCATAGCAAATAAAGACAGGCTAGCATAGGGAAATTCTCTCAAACTAAGTTAGATGTAGCCCTTTACAGATACCTGCTGCACTTCACACACAGAACAATAACCATAAAATATGTAGTACTCAATAAAATAGGGCAAGGATTAATTGCTGTGCAAGACACCCAGAGAAGTAAGTGATCATTGGGGGTTTTTTGGCCTGTTTCCTCTAAAGGAAGTTGTTTCTACCAGTGCTATTTCATTTGACATCTTCTTTGGCTAGGTAGTTTGCCTCCAGTTATTATTTCACTTTTTTTTTTTTATTTTTTATTTTTATTTTAGCTTGGAGCATCAGAAATAATTTAGAATTTTAGTGCAATTTATGACCACTGTAGACTTATTCCCTGAGGTTCTGGAAATGAAATAATCCTAGAACTTCTCCTGAATATCGCTCTAGAGAAAGCTGGTTGGAACTGTTCAAAGCAGAATGATACTTGAGCAAACATCTAAGATCAGGCATTCAAAGATTAATTTCTCTTCTTGTCCCTCTTTAATGAGGAGTATAGCTAATAGTATGTACTTTCTTGCTACAGCTCTTTCACCATGCTAGTAAGAACAGAGACAGAAAATTAGGATTTAAATTAACCGCAGTGGATCCTACATCCTTAATTTAGAACTGAAATCCTTTGTTATTCGTCCTGTTCTTATGCAGCTTCTGAAACGATCCCTCTTCTTAAAGATACATTTTTCTGAAAATGTCAAGTGGTTGTGAATATAGATTTTAAACAGAGTTGTGCCACATATTTAAATTCCATTTTTTTTTATATTTTCTTGTGGAAAACTGCGAATTTTAATTTATTGGCAAAAGAATCTAACAAACTGTTTTGGGAATTAAATTGGCTTAGGATAGAATATGACATCAATGTCAATGTCCCTTAGATAGGATACTGAACAGCTGCATAATCACACACACACAAAAAAAAAAAAAAAAAAAAAAAATTAAGAAGTGCACTACACATACTATTTGATGGGATTTATTTAGAGCTTGTGGATCTGCTCAACTATTCATCCTCATGCACACATCAAGTTTAATGTGCATGTGTGCATGTACAGGTCTTCTACAGTGCATTTGACCAATACAGATTGCATCACTAGTGAAGAACATCTGTGCTGCTGGAGGAGAAAAGGAAAATAAGGAAGTATGCCATGTTCAGTATCTGTTCTTCTGCTTTGAAGTTTTTAATAATCTTCTTCCCCTGGAGAAAAGCCCAGCATTCAAGAATCCCTGAACTCTCCAGGATAACCCAAGAGTAAACTATTTACTTAACACAGCTGGTAAAAAAATCTTACATGGTCTAGTAAAACATACTGCAATCTCTGTCCATTGTGTTTGGGGAAAAATCTATATTGTTGCTCTAACTGAAGTTTAAAAAATAAGCAAATTAATTTTGCTCTGACTATGGTCTAAAAAACCCTAAATACTGCATTAAAAAAAAAAATAGGTTTTTTTTAATATGCTACATGTTTAAAAAATCTTCGTGCATTATTTCATGTGCCATCCTAAAAAGGCAGGGAATGGAATGAATACACTGTCAATTTAGAGGTCAGCTTATAACTATTCAGAGAAATTTGAATGTGCCCTTCAGGTATTATGTTGTTTAACATATCAACAAAATAATGCCATGAGGAAAACCCCTCTTTTTAAAATCTATTTAAATGTTTGTTTATGCTTCAATGACAAAATAAATCTATTTAAATGTAAATAATTAAATTCTAGAAGGCATGGTCACTGGCATTAAATCCACAACAAATAAAGGCAATAAAAATTTGAATGACTGTCTTTCATCATGCTAAATTATTATTATGCTTATATTAGATACTCATACTGTGTTTTATATAGGTTATATGTATTTATTTATACAATGATATATATACATATATTTCAGATATCTCTTTGGTAGTGACTTTTTTGTTTATTTTTATTAAAATAATTGCTTCTACATACTCTTCATCTGAAATTACTCAAAAATTAATTTTATTGATGTCAACAACAAACTGCACCAAAATCAGTGGGTTGTGGTTTGTTTTAGCTGGTTGGTTGGTTGGTTTGGTTTGGTTTGTTTTTTTGCTAAATGTTTATTTTTGATAGTGAACGTGAATCATGAAATTAGAAAGTTATGTTTCTAAGTAAGGCCAAACATTCTTAAGACATTTAAACACTAAGAAGATAGTTAGGGTTAAATTCCCAAGTACTAAGGAAGGACATTTTCTGATCTTGTCTCTCATAAATAAAGAAAATCTCCTGTTGCCACATAATGAACTCTTACAAGCGTCAGTGACTAGAGCATTAATTACATTAACTCTTATAGGCATTCAAACTCAAAGCTTTATTCCCTTGTCTGAGACTGTCAGGAAGAATATTAAAGTCAGTTTATTAAACATTTCATTTAGGCCTTTCTCTGCCATCTTCCTTCTATTCAGCCATTTCTGTTCTTACCCAGTAATCTTATTGAGTTGGAGACAATCCAGCAAAGACATTATTCATCACCATCTTTTAATGTACCAGTGGAAGTGCAGTGCAAGGACAAATCATTATTTCATATTTCATCAGTAAAATGACCAAGACTTTGTTGATTTGTTTTTTGTTTTTTGTTTTTTTTTTTTTCCCCTTACTGTCAATATGCAGGATCAAGCCTAAAAACAAAGGGAAATAGTTTGTGAGGAAAGAACACATAATACTATAGGAGATACTGCAGATAAAGAGATAATCAGGGGGAAAGAGATGATTAGAAAAATGCAATAGAAAGCTAGAGAATTAAAGTTAGGAAAAGATGAAAGAAAGGCTGATAGATTTGGTGTAGATTATGAGAAAGACATAACTCTAGTGGCAGTGATGCAAAATAGGCAAGAGATAAAGGAAGTTTTAACAGGGAGAAAGAAATACCTTGAAAAGAAATTTAAGTTTTCTAGAAAGCAAAGAATTCAACTCAATAAATGTGATCTGAAATATTATACTTTTATTCCAAAATACAACAACCAAGTAGTGAATACTTGTTTGAGATCAAGTGCCATCAACTGGCCCATGTGCACACTGCTTAGGGTTAATAACACTGTATACTGGATTTTTATTCTAGGGGCATTTTTGGACTAGTTCAAAATGGGGCCACTTAAACAGCATGGGCAATTAAGTCTCATTGTTCAGCCTTACCCTATTACTTAACAAGATAGCTTCTGCAAAAATTAAAAAGAAAAAAAAAAACACAAAAAAAAAAAAAAAAAAAAAAAAAAAAAAAAAAACAACAAGGGAAAAAGAAAACAAGCAGTAAAATGGAAAGCCAAATTGGCAACAATAAAGTTCAAAGGAAGAAGATGAAGGCTTTCTACAGTAGTTTAGAAGTACACTGGGAAGTTTTCTACCATATGGTGAAACACACTGTATATTGTGTCCATTCTGACTTTTGAATGTAAACTGGTAAAGGATGAAGTGGAGTTTCATCCAGTTCACATTATGGTACTGGTATGTCTCCACAGTATCTGACTATTGACACAGCTTTACTCTATTATCTGCCACTTCTTATCATTCAGAGAGATGAGGAAGAGTGATGTATTCTGTTTTCTTCTGCATGTTTTTCTCACTCTGATGCATTTTCTTCTGGAGGTTCACTTAGTTCATGCAGCTCTTTTTTTTATCGGTAATCTGCAATGGATTGTTGAACAGATAAAAAACAAAACACCTGAACATCACTCCTTCTATGAACTTAGACCAGTGTTACCCCCCAAAAAAAAGCTATGTGAAGTTGTGGCATGCTAGCAAGCATCAGTCATGATGTTCAGAAGCAGAAAAGCAAGATATGCTGACTTTGAACACTAAAAAACAAAACAAACAAGCAAACTAAACCCCTCATGTTATTATTTTGACTTTCACTTGAACAGTTTGGAAATAGAAAAAGGACTCAGTAACAGCTTATTTTTATGTTTACCAAAGCCTCTTGGTGGCCATTTATTAGGCCTTCAATATTTTACTGAAATGCTTGAAGGATCTGATAAGGATACTGGATTCTTTATTGAGTGAGATTGTTGCGCAGGATCACACTGATTCTGAACACATCTTCACTTTATGAGACTGTGGAGCAAGAAGAGAACAAAAGAGTTGTATAAAAAGCAGCTACAGTCTATTTGACCGCTGTCACTATTTTAGATATACAGGCTGCTGCTTCTCCTGAAGGCAATGCTACTGTCTCCTCTTTGCTGCTCTAGACAGATACTCAAAAGAAGCAGATGGGTCAAAATAGTTCCATCTGTTTTGCTGTCATAAACTTAAAAAGATGTTCTGATTTTAGTATTAAGACTCATGACATCAACTCAAGAAGTAAGGAAAACTGGAAAAAATACTGCATTAAAAAATTGTATTTTACTTTTATAATTCATCTTGTCTAAGAATTTCTCTGCATGACTCGTATTGAGAAACTTAATTAACTGAAGTTTTGAGTTTATAGAACACACATTATACAGTATGAATTGTTACTTAACTGCTGTTCTTTTATGAAGTTCCATCAATACCACACAGTTTGTTCCTATGAAAATCCCAGCAATATGGCTTAAAATTAGGCACAAACTAAATTTTTTGTGTAAATACTAGAAAAGCAGATGTGATTAGAAAGCCAATTCAGGTTCACTTTTATACTTAGGCACTGCTTCCTTATGCATTTGCATCTGAGCTCTGGACATATACTGGCAAACATCTGAAAGCCTAAAAACTGTTTTAAGCACCCATAATTCCTTATGCTTCCTCTTAAAAACAAACAAAATAACCAAAACACAAGCAAATAAACAAACAAACTAAATCAAAGCAAAACTCAGGACAGTAGACTTTGGAGACAGGCTGAATAAAATGAAAGGGAGTCACAGAGATGTGCACATCCTTGTCTACTGGAGTCGCACAGAATTTCATGGCCCATTACAGTGACACTAAGGTTTTGTCCAAGGATCGCTCCTATGGGTGGGTATTGTGTCTCTGAACTCCCTGAGAAGCTCGTAAATGCAGATCTGAAGAAGCTGTGCTCACTTATAACAGCACAGTTTGGTCTAATAAGAAAACTTTGGCATTTGTATCACAGCTACTTCTGTGAGAGGAAAGCTGTTGAGCTGAACTAGATAACAAAGATGTTTCTTTCTTTCTTTACAGAATATCTATTTGGATTTTTTTCCAGTCTACAAATTGGAATTTTTCACTCTTTTTCTAATGATGAAGTTTGATTAATCACACTTAGTTTAATTTCATCAAGGTAGAAAATATAAAGATCCTTAGTAATTTTTTTTTTCATTGTTTTTATGACAGTTTTTTAGACCTTTGTCTTTTAAAGGTGTTTCAAGCTACACTGCAGCAAAGTTGTACCAAAGCAACAGCTGGCATTCTTATCTTGTAGATGATTGATACTAAGGAACTCCACAGATATGGGAATTGCCACTCCACCCTTAAGAAAGCTATTGCTGTCACGTCATTCAAGCTTTTATAATGCCAAACCCCAGTCTGTCATTACTTTTGAACAAGTAAGATTTAAACGCTCTACTATTTTTTTTTCCCATGTATTATATCATTCCATTGTTCTTAAAAAAAGATCAAGAGGTTTCTGGTGGATACTGTAGATGACTTCTTTTAAACCACATAAATTAAATATATCCAGAACAATACTGCTAAAGTATCTTTTTAATGGATAACTCAGATAATTGCAAATTCAGAGAGGTATGCACATTTACACAGAACTCTTTTAAAAATATAGATGCAAAATGAATGGGGTCCACATTTTCTGAGCAGAATTAAGAGGGCATTTCTAGGTTTCTGCTGTAGTAGTTCTCCAAAGAATGTCCTGGTTTTGTGAGTGTGAGGTCAGAACTGACAGAAGTCCTAATGTTCAACTTCTGCTAAGTAAGTCAAGGAACAGAGACCTCAACACATACAGAAAACTAGGAAATATAATTCTTTCAGGAGTCAGATATAACAAACTATATATATTTAAATGTGATTATGCCAGGTCTTTCTTTAAGATGCAGTATTTTCATATACTCACAGGTTTCAAAAAGGCTTCCTTCCAGCATAAATTCTCCATGTTTAGCATGAATTAATATTAAATATTACTGAACTACCTTCCTTTCTTTCTTTTTTTCTTCCTTCCTTCCTTTCTTGGGATACTTTAATTAAAACAAACAAACAAAAAACAACCACAGGAAAAAAAAGCCCTCCAAATTATTTTTTAAAAAGCCTTTCAGTGTCACTACCACTACTGAATACAATAGTAGTAGAAATGTTTTCTTCCTATTCATGAATTTTTTTTCGTGTGTGTGATAAAACAAGCTTTCCATTTTCAATTTACATATAAACTTCACAAGTGTTTTGAGTTGGTTTGGCATAATGTTTCATGCCTTCATGCTTTGAAGGTTGATACAATATTTTCATATTATCATTAAGTATATTTCAGACTTCTGGGTTGGCATTTTAAAGACAATTTTCTATACCTTTTTAGACAGGTTGCTGTAGCTGTATATGTTATTAAAACTATGGCAAAGGAAAAATATAAAAAGAAGAAAATCTTTCTGATCTTCTGTCAAATCTTTGAAGTAAGTTTATAACTTCCTTGCAGACCATCATGTATAGAGCTGTCTGTGTCAGCTTTTATAGATTCTTCTGATAGTCTGTGCAGTGGTTGACCCAAACTTTATTGCCACCCAGGTTTTGTTAAAAATAAAATCACCTGGGATAATGGTTCTTTCTATAATCTTGACAAATCTCTATCATAAATCATGTGCCAGTGAAAGGAAGTACAATTCTATAGCCTACGATATAAAGGTATGAAGCACAAAACAAAAAAAAAAAAACGAACAAACAAAAAAACCCCACACAAACCACAAACCAAAACAAAACAAAGAACAAACAAACACAAAAACCAGACACCAGATTTAAAGAGAAATAATGCATTTTGTTCTGGTTGTGTGAACTTTTTGCTATCATGTATAAAATTATAAATATCATCATCTTGGAAAGTACTAGCATGATGATATTTCAGTGTAGTTTGACACAATGAATACTTGTAACAACATCACAAAGAAAAAAAATATTTGTGCAAATGTAATTCAAGCCAACAAAGCATTGAAAAAAGAGATATTTGTTAAACATACAAAGTTACAGCTTCTGTCTAGAAACCCAGCAGTAAGCACTAGATAATGGACCTTATTTTCCATGTAGAATAGTTGATAAAGTAATTTTTCATCATGTTTCTAGTATCCTTACTCTTCTTCTATCGTCTCTGCATTCTGCACTGAATTGGTGGAATGCAGTAGAGTGACTTATGGGACTTACAGGAAAAGTAAAATTTGAGTATAGGCTTGCCTCTGTATGAATATGATCATGAAGAATCCTTAATGACTTTATCTGCGCAGTGAAGTTTAAAGTGGCCTTCAGTGTGATTAGACATTATAGTCATACGCTTTACATTATGTTTCAGGTTATTTGTACTTCAGTAGCTTTATCTGGTAAATAAAGACAGTTACATTGTCCTCAGTTTATGACTTCAGCTGGTGTACAAAAATAGTCAGTTGGATGTGCTTGAAGGAGGCTGTGAGCATGTGGGAAGTTCATGGTGGAGCAGGCTCCTGGAAAGACCTTTGGGCCCATGGAGAGGAGCCTACTCTGGAGCAGGTTTTTTGTCAGGACCTGTGGATCTCCAAGGGACCCACAATGGAGTTCCTGAAGGACTTCACCCCATGGCAAGGACCCACATTGGAAAAGTTTGTGAATTTTGTTTCCAGCTGTGAGACCCCATTCCGGAGCAAGGGAGGAACATAAGGAAGAAGGAGCAGCAAACAACGTGTTATAAACTGACCATAACCCCCATTACCCATCTCCCTGCACTGCTTTGGGGAAAGAGGTAGAGAATTTGGGAGTGAAGTTGAGCCCAAGAAGAAGGGAGGATGATGGGAAGGTGTTTTAAGAATTTATTTCTCATTATTCTAGTCTGATTTGATTGGTAATAGATTAAATTAATTTTCCCAAGCTAAGCCTGTTTTCTTTATGACAGTAATCTCTGAGAAATCTCCTTGTCCTTATCTTGATCCATAAACCTTTTATGATACTTTCTTCCCACCTACCCTGATGAGAAAGGTAAGTGACAGAGTGGCTTAGTGGGCACTTGACAGCCAACTAAGGTCAACCCACCACAATGACTGAGTTTTCTCACTGTAATAGTAGTCTGGAGAAATTCCAATTTAAATTTAAAGTATATGAGTAGTAGATAAGCCTGGACTTATATGTTGGTTTTGATTCACACTTAGTTGGCATTATCCACATGAAAACATAGTGTAGCATACATGACATAGTTCAAAATTAACTTACATTCCACATGTAAGTTATTTCTGAATACTTTTTAATTCTATTTTCCAATAGCAGAATAAATGTTAAATCTTTGATTTTTAGTAATTATTTTTACTCAATGAATATTCCTTTCTCAGGTGATGCATAATATTTAATTTTCTCTATTTTCAGTCTAATTGCAATAGCAGAGCCTTCTAGCACTTCAGGGGACCATTACCTATCTATCTACTTACCTACCCACCTACACATTATGACACAGCTGAATTCTTCAGAAATGACAAAGTTTAGGATAAGTATAAAAAATCCCTGATTGTACCAATTTTATTTTCCATGAAACTAATTCATTTGTTGGGTAATTTAGGCCATTTATCCACTATGATTATTATTTTGACCCTGTCCCTGATTACTAGAAAGTGCAAAGAGATCTTGATGTCCATATTTGTGTTAGAATAATTTTCTGATCAAGACAAGAGGGGTGGGGTGGGGGTGGCAGAATGTATCTTCTTTTGATTAGGCTTATTTCACAATTTTAGCAGACACAGCTACCAATTAGTTGTTTGGAAGATGACAGCTATCTTCATTAGATCTAATTTCTATAAGGAAAATGTTTCTTAGACACTGTCAGTAAGTGACTAAAAGGCAAATGTCTTGAGTTTTGAAACCATTATAGGTAAACCAATATTTTGCCATTCAGCATTTTTAAGTTAGTGTGCTGCAAGAGTTAGAAAAATGGATTTGAGAGTAGTTTTGTGTATTAGCAAACACTGTTTGCTAAACAACTGGTTGGTTGGTTGGTTGGGGTTTTTTTGTGTTCCAAAGATAAGGTACTGTAGAGTACAAAAAGCCAGGCACAATGGAAATGTGTTAGGATTTTAATATAAGATCTTGATCCAGAGACTTTTTTTTTTTTTTTTTAACTGAATGATGCCTCACATAGCAAATTGGCATTAATGTTTTCTGACTTAACACTACTTCTACTTCCTGATTTTAAACATCTGATTCAAGTTTATTTTCATTTCATTTAATAGCCCCAGGGCAAAATGAAACCTTATTGCTGCTTATAAAGACAGAAAGAGAAGAGAACCTGTCCAACAAACTAATGCTGACATGCTATGAAATCCATAAAGACTCCTGCTCCCTAAGGAATACATGTGGCATTCGTATTATGTTGCTGAAATCCCTTTTCTTAAATAAAATTGAGTGATACCATTTGAGCATTACAAGACATTGGGAATGGATAGAGGCAATATTAGGCTTGTTGGCATTAGGAATGATGAAACACTGGAACGGCCTTTGTCTGGGTAGATCTGAGCACTGCAGTAAAAATAAATTAATAAACAACAAGCAGCTTCCTCAATTAAAAAAGTATTTTCCTCCTGAATTTATGTCTTACCTGCTATTTGTTTTCTTGATGCAATTTCCATGAGATTCCTCTGGAAGATTGTTTTTGCTTTGTCTGTAATTAGTATAGATTTTGTTCTTTATGTTCTTCAAACCCCCGCCAGACTTGAGTAAAATCATCTTGAGTAAAATCACCTTATGACTCCACCAGTCTTGAGAGAAAAACCACCTCCAAGTCTTGAGTAAAATCTAAGCCTATATATTTTTCCATTCTTTTGGAACCAGTATTCTACCTAGGATTTCTAATTCACATTTATTTTATAAAAAGTTTGCAGGATCTTTATAACTATCACAAGACATCCACTGATCAGAGCCATGTTAGTCAGACCACTATCAATCAATGCCAGCAGCAATACTTCATACAGAAATCAAACATCAGCCCATTATCATGAAGGTCACCACACTGCATGGAGTTATAATCATCCAGTAGGTGTGTTCATAGATCATCCCAGGGTAAGATATTTGAAAGAAAATATTCCTTCTCATTTTGGCACTGATGTACCCATTCCTGCCAGTGGCACATTGACAATACAGAAGCCAGGTCTCCAACACTCAGCACGAGTCTGTCAATCCTCATTCAATCTTTTCAGACTAGTCTATTTGACATCTGGACATTCTTTATATCTTCTTTTTCTGGAGGGTGACATTCCTTTCTCATGCAAAAAGACTTCTAATCTCATGTAAGGGCCATCCATTTTGTAACAGCCCAAATGAAGTCAATAATAACACCTTCCTAGGTAATGCACTCAGTGTGCACTGTAGGGTTACTCAGAAGATCTTCTGCTAATCTCAGAGGTGTGAGAAAATTGAGTGTTAGTTTGGAGGGAGGAACAGGGCAGCAGGGTCCCTTATTTGGAAGGAGGAGAAATAAAGGATCTGGTTAAGGCCTCCTCTGTAGATTGGAAGTCTCCAATTCAAATAATTTATTACATCATTTTTGGCTTGTCCACCTTGTGCTATGAACCCAGACTTGATATTCAACTTAGTACCAAACATACAGAACCTCAGCATAGGTAGAGGACATAAACATAAGAGGTTTGATGTGGTCTGGTTTTGTTCTAACCCAGTTCCCGGCAAAGGAAGTAGTGAAGTAACTATCTCTAGTGGTATTTAAAAGATGTAGAGATGTGGAGCTTAGGGACACCGTTTAGTGGTGTCCTGCCGTGCTGTTTTAACAGTTGAACTTGATGATCTTAAGGGTCTCTCCCAACCAAAATGATTCTATGATTTCTTAGGGATATAATAATTTCAAACGTTGGACAAATCACTGTTAGAGACAAAGATGACAGCCCCAAATCTTCTCCTGAAACTAAATGAAATATATCAATATTTTACAAATGACAGATTTTATTTTGAAAGTGGTTTTATTTGGGTTTGTTTCTGCTTGCTTGGTTTTGTTTTGTTTGTGTTTTTTGTTTGTTTTGTTAGTTTTGTTTTTTGTTTCTTTGGGGTTTTTTTTCTTTGTTTTTTGACCAGAAATGGTGTTGTTATACACCTTGTTCTTAATGATTGTTTCTTATATTGATTGAGTTGAAATACTAATTTGGAAACTGAAAGAAACTGAGGATAGGGAATAGAATTTGGGGCTCCTGCTTTAAAGCAAATGACCCAATCATCGGGCTAGAAAACATTGTTAATGTTAATAGTTTTATAAATTAATAAATCTTCAACAAATCTTTCAATCAAGATAGCTGAAATAGAATAGAGAATTCCTGCAGCCAGGTACTTAGAACATGCATGTGGTTGTAGTACAGACTGAAGGGAAAACTGAACCCAGGTACCATATATGGGTACCCTGTTCTGTAAAATCTGTACAGAATTAGCACCATTTTGAGTGAAATTGCTTATACCTATTCACAGAATCATAAAATTATAGAAGGGTAGTGGTCTATCTCTAGTGGTAGACCTCTAGAGATCATTGAGTCCAACCTTATGCATCTCATCATAAGCCCTTGTACTGGGAATTTATTGACTGTTTTAATGGAAGGAAAATTACAAGTTACTGAAAATTAATATCACTTTAGGATCCAGTATGAAATGGGAGATTGGATATCATATTTTTACATGATAGAAGGTAAGTGGTAAATACCATTTGAGCCACACAAGAGATCATTACTAAAATTAAATGGAAAATTAAATTATATCTAAATTTTTCTCTCATTTAATCATACTTTGTGAACAACTGCAGTAGACTTGGTTTTGTGGTAAGACTTGTTTGGATTTTATGTTACAGAAGCTGTAATGCACTTCAGGATAAACTTAACACATTTTCTAAGAAGAAAAACAGAAAGAGCATGCTTTTTGGACTAAATCATGAATCTGCTTGAACAAACAAAACCACTATGACAAACTGCTTTAAATTAGTTGTGTAACCTCGCTAGACCAGAATTGCACACTTCAATACATATTTTTTTTAAAAAAAGTCAAGTGCTATTATTACTTTTCACAGCATCAGATCAACATTTCCTAAATGATATTGCTAACACAAGTCCCTTCATGGTTCTTCTATTTTTTGAGGACAAATCCTTCAGATCAAACCTCTTCATCCTTCCCCTATCAAAACATAAAGCTGTTGCTTAGGTGCTCCAAGAAGCTGCTCTAATTATTGTCTACAAGTGTACCATTAGCCTGGGAACAAGTAACTGCCTTTAATTGCTGGAAACAGCAGGGCAATTAATGCTACCCAGATAGTAGAAACACTTTGTAATTTTCTTTTAATCCTCCTGTGACCCTCTTGCATATCATAACTCACAGTTTAAAAACAGAGGACTAGAGGACAAGTTGTGAAATTTACTATTAAAGGCAGAAAATTAAATTCCTTGTTGACAGAAATGTTTACATCCTTTATTATAGTCATCTCCAGTATTTATTATTATGATAATTTATATAGTTGTAGTCATTATCCATTGTGTCATATCTGGACATTGCTGAGAACAATTTGTGTCCAAAAATGCTTAAAATATAAGACTTCAGTGATTAGTCCATAAATCTGTTTTCCTGTCCTCAGTAAACCTCTGTGGAGAAATCTCCAGAAGAGATGTGGGCAATTCAGGCTGCAGCAGGCAAGAGACCACTATGACAATGACAAAGTATGGGGAAGACTTGGGAAAGACCTGCTAGTCTTTCTTTTGCTACACTATGAAGGAAATGAAACAAAGACAGTACAACGGTGTCAATACTAACTTCTTCAGCTGATTGCTTCAGAGACGTCTGCACTGTGTAGTACAGTAACAAGTTACCTAAGGTAAAATAGTGACTACTGTCCAGTTACAGTAGTAGGTCAGGCTGTCATAACCTTAGTAATAGCCCAAAAGAGTCTGCTTCTTTCATAAGACAACCTCATACAAAGCTAACTCTGTTATAGCTAAAATATAATGCAGTCTGAACTGCAGGCATGGTTAGAACACATGATTAGGTGTGCTCACAGACAGAACACTGAACTAGAAATAAGAAAAACAGTCCTTCTCTGTGTATGTCATATGTTCCTTCAAAATTCACCAAATCTTTCATTGAATCTTTTTGTTCAGCACTTGCTAGGGATAACAATGTACATATGTAAATACCTGAAAACAGTTGATTTACTATGGGACTGCCTACAGCTAGTTAAATACTGATATGCTGCTTTGCATATGTCCAATAGCAATGAGGTACACAGATGACACTGCACTAGCAGGTGAAAATGAAAGGGATTTCTTTATTTTTATAATAATAACACTACGCATTTTTTTAAATTTATATATTAAAATGAAAATTTATTAAATTCATTATAACTCATTAGGAATAAAATCAGGAAGCAAAATTACCTGCCGTAACCAAGAACTGATTAGATGATTAGTGACTTATAGACTAATCTTATTTGCTCAATGGGAAACTGTTCAAAGAGGAAACTCTTAGAAGAATGTGGAACAGAAATTTTCAGTGCCCTACAAAGTTTAAAAAGCTTAGAAATTTTGTAAACAGGATGCTACTGACTTTTAATTTGGTTGGTTTTTTTTAAATAGGTTCCTCTGAAATTTCAGTCAACTGCATAATAAGTACTTGAGGATAAAATATCTGTGAGGTGTGTCAAGCTTATTGCTAAAACTTTTGTACTGACAGTAAAACCCGTTAGCTAACTTCTTTTGTCTTTCTTTAACCTAGATTGACTTGTAAAGGCAAGCCTATATTAGGTGAAATTAAGAGTCAAAATACATAAAATGCTTAGAGCCAACAGTATAAAACACTGCATTAATTTGTCAAGAATGCTCTACCTAACAAATCGTCTGCTCAATTTGGAAAAAAAAAAAAAAATCAATTATAACATTGAATTTAAGTATTGAAGCAAGCAGTAAAAAGAAAAGGAATTGATAAATTTTGTTATTTGTAGATTAAAAAAAGCAACTGAAGTGGCAGAAAGTTCTAAAACAGTGTATATAAAGTCTATTCAGAAAGAGACAGATGTAAAGTAGTTGTTTACAAACCTCTAAATTTTACTACATAGTATTTTACAACATTGTGAACAGGTAAGATTTATGAGCAATCCTAATTTCTTAGACTAATACAAATTTTCTGTAATGATAACCTAAACCAACAGAAAGAATAGTTATGAAAACCAACTAACTGTAAGACAACTTCTCAAGTGAATTTAGAAATAAAAAGGAGAAGAAACACCTCTTAAAAATGATTGGGTTGGGAAATGGATACTACTATGATGGTGAAGGCTGGAAGCGTGCAACTTCCTGGCATCAGAAGGTACTTCAGCTGCAGATTGGCATCTACAGAAGAGGTTCAGCACCCCAGTTGCAGATGGTGGGCTGGAAGCCTTGTCTAGATAAGCATCTCAACCCACTGAGTATAATTCTTGCATCAGCAGAATGAAGAGAATGATGTTAACAGTGGGTGACTCCGTGCAACCAAGGACAGAGGCACCCATCTGCTGCTTTAACATGTTATCTCAGGATACTGCTGCTTGCTGGGATTTAGATCCAGAACATTGTGGAGAGGCTGCGAGGGTTGTCTGGCCCTTGGACTATTACTCCCTGCTACCCTTCCACATGGGCAGCAAAGGTATAACAAGGGGAGACCTTTAGTATATTAAGAGTGACTACATGGCTATATAGGTAAGCATCAAGGACATGGTCTTCTTGTCAGTGAGGGGGAAGGGCTTGTGAGAGATTAAATGGATCTTGAGATTCAACAACTCATGCAAAAAGTGGGATTTGGGTTTTAGGACACTCTCTGAGGGCTGAGGACTTTTAGGAAGAGATGTTACCCACTTCACCAAATGAGGCAAAAAACATTGATGTGATGAGAACTTTAAACTAGGAGAGAGACAGTTATGACCCATCATCAGCTGAGACAGTTGATGAGTTGAGGCAGCTTGGAAAGTGGAGGGTGCAAGTCACAGGGATGAAAGAGCACCTGAAAACAACAAAACAAGGCTGAAGGGGCCCACCACAATGCACACAAATAAGGAAGTGCCTAAAAGACAACATTTCAGGGAAACTTCTAACACCTTTTCTAGGAAATCAGTGTGGCTCGATATCCCTGTAAAATGACCATATACTAATGCATACACTAATGCATTATGGGAAATAAATTTAGGAAAAAAAATCTGTGGGTCTGCAGCTGCAGGCATATAATCTCATTGAGATTTCAGAGATGTAGTGGGATATCTCATGTGACTGCAGTGCTATGATGGATGGGAACAGGCTGAGAAGGCAAGGAGAATGATTGTACTTTTTGTGGGACAGCAGTGAAAATGCATGGAACTCTTCCTGGAGACAGATGATGAGCCAGCTAAGACTTGATGGGTCAATATTAACAGGCAGACCAATGTGGGTGATTTTTCAATGGGATTAACAGGCAGAACAATGTGGATGACTGCTACACACTGTTTGATCTGGAAGAAGAAGAGAAGGCCTTTTTCAGACATTTGGGTTAATCAACCTGATACCTGCTGGAAGGGCAACACAGAAGATCACAAGAAAGCCTGGAGTTTTCCGGAATGCATTGGTGATAACTTCCTGGCACATGTGATGGAGGAGCCAGCAAAGAGAGGGCTTCTGCTGTAGCCAATTAATTCTTATCTACAGGGAAGAACTGGTTGGGGATTTGGAAGTCAGGGGCATCCCTAACAGTAATGACCATGATATGGTGGAGTTCAGGATCCCAGCCCTGGCCATGAGGAGAGGCTATATTCCTATTCAACAGGCTGGGTTGACAGGCATCTCATGAAATTCAACAAAGACAAATGTGAAGCTCTGAATCTGGAGAGAAATAATCCCTTGACTTAATACAGACTCAGGGCTGCCTGGCTGGAAAAGTTTTGTAGAAAAGGACCTGGGTGTTCTAGACAACAAGTTGAAGAAAAACCACCTTGCAGCAAAGGTCAACAGCCTTCTGGGCTGCATTAGGAAGCCTTCTGGGCTGCATTAGGAAGAACACTGCCAGACAGTCAAGGGAATTAACCCTTCTCTGCTCAGCAATAATGAGACAGCTCCAGTTCTGGGCTCCTTGGTACAAGACAGACATGGAGATACTGCATCAACTCCAGAAAAAGGAAATGGAGCATCTGTCATAGGAGGAGAGGCTGAAAGAGTTGAAACTGTTAAGGCAGGAGAAGAAAAGGCTCAGGATAAATCTTATAAATGTATATAAATACCTGATGAGTATGTCAACTGGCCACTAGACAACTGACAGACACTCTCTATTAACCCCTCTCCCTTCCCAAAGGGCAAGAGAAAGAAAATAAGGGAGAGAGACATGGATTAGAAAAGAAAACAAAACAAGCTTTAATGAAACAACAATAAAATGGAATATAGATAAAGATATACAAAACGAAAATGAAACCCACACCTCCGAGGGTAATTACAAAACT
>JANHGN010016488.1:23711-44191 GCA_024605025.1 Megaceryle maxima
TGGCAGATGCAGCTTTTTTACTTTCTGCACCTCCAACATGGTACACAATATTCATCAGTGACCTTGGTTTCTATAGGAGCAAGTATAAACAAGAGCCTTTCTGCATATCAGTCCTTGGTAGCAACTATTAACACCAAGCATTATCACTGCTAGAAGCAAACACTGTTTGCAAAATAAGCCATTAACTTCAGAAAGTGCAGATAGTTAGAAAGACTTAGCTGAAAAATAAAATCACCAGAGAGAATTAGTTCTGACCAGGATAAGGTGGAATAAAGAAGATGAAACCAGACTCTTCTCAGTAGTATCCACTGAAAGGATGAGAAGTAATGGACACAAATATCAAGAAAAATAATTCCACCTAAACATAAGAAAAATCTTCTTTACCATAAGAGTGATTGAAAACTGGAACAGGTTTCACAGGAAGGTTATGGAGTTTCCATTCTTAGACATATTCAAAACTCAACTGGACATGGCCCAGAGAAACCTGCTCTAGGTGACCTCACTTCGAGAAGGGGGATTGGACTAGCTGACCTTCAAGAGGTCCCTTTGGACCTCAACTGTGCTGTGACTGAAAATAGTACACTATTTTAGCAGAAATTAAATAAGTAGTTTGCTGAACCTCATGTTGATTTTGAACTGTCCATTAGGAAGGACAAATATCTTTAACTGCTGTCAGTCTAGAATGTGAACAAAAATACCACTTACAGCTGCTTTGTGTTTTGCTTTGGAGTTTTGCGGCCTCTTTTTTTTGGTTGTTTGATTTTATTTGGTTCAGATAATCCGAAGAAATGCTGTGTTGGTTCAGTATAGCTACTTAAGTATTAATGCAAATGATCCTCTTCTGAAACATAGAAGTTTTATAAAGGGGAAGGCAAAAAGACAAAAGACAAAAAGAATAAATCCACTACAGAAGTAGTATTATAAAAACTGTTTTGTCTTAATGTGAATACATATTTACCTATGCATTCAATTATTTAGTTTGGAGACTGAGAAGTGATAGACGATCTTAGAGTATTATTTCTTATTGACAGTTTCTATGTTGAAAACCTAACATATGGATTTGAAAGGGTATCTGAATAAACAGCATATTTAGATAAATTTGTACATAAGAAAATGTGAATACTCTACTGCCTCATGATGTACTTAGTTTCTGACTTTTCATATGTGGTAGAAAGAATTATTAGAGATTTAAAACACCACAATCTTACTACATTTGTCATTGAGTTTAAAAACTGTTTGGAATACTTACTTTTAAAAGTGCTTTTTCTTTCAATCTGACTAATTTTTAAGTTGTCTATTTCACAGTCCATCCAAAAATCTGTATCTCAGTCACGAGCAAATAGCAATTCCCTCCTGTATCCAATTAATTGCTTTCATTGTCCTTTGGGTCGGACAAATGCTAGCAGAATCCCAATCTATGTTTAGTAGAACAAGCCTTGGGGGATATGCCAACATAGATTTCTAATTTTATAGTTAGACAAATGATCAATTTTCAATTTAAAAAGTTCTTATCATATTTTTGTTTCTCTATACCAAGTATACATATGTGCTATTAGTCATCATAGGAAATTTCAAATATTCAAAATATGAGTCAGAAAATTATCTGTCTCTATATTATTGTACAGATATTCATTAATCTTGGTGCCATTCAGTCTATCTGTCTGGCCAGCGGTTAAAGGGAGCACATTAGGGAGAATTTTAACTTAGAACACACACCTGGTGTTTCATCTGTGGTTTATTTTAGTTGGGAAATACAATGATATTGGATGCCTAGCTGCAAATTAGTGCCCAAGCAAACTTAAATAACACTGGTAAAAAGTCAGTTGGAGAAAAGAATTCTGATTTGGCTGCAAAGCTACATTTCAGACATGCACATTTAAGCTTCAACCCATTAAAGTTAGCACAATAAAACCCCATCTGTGAATAGGGCAAATGTAAATCTACTGCTGGTTTGGAGTGTATGCATACTTCTTGTTGTTCCTCTGTCTTTATCATTACATAGCAGTCACATGTTGAATATTGTAGGTAGTGTCCTAGATGGTTGGAACTCTACTATTTACTTAATTCATTGTACCTGAAAAAACAAGCTGAATCCCAACCAAAGCTTTGTGACAGATGCTCTTAAAGGAAAAATAATTGCATTTTGAGTACTCATTAATTTACAGAAGATGAGGTAGAAAAATCTCATCTGATCTTTAGTTATTTTTATCATAGATGTATATTTCAAGATACTTTTTCATTTCATTCACGTATTCTCACTTCCTCTGGTGACTTACCTTGTTTGGTTTACAGTGCTGAACTGCACATTATTTCACTTCAAAGCCAATGTTACTTATTTTAGAAAATGGTCTTCTTTCTTGCTCTGAACACTAGAAATGAATTGAAAAAATTATTTGTATTGCTAGTTCTCTGATCATGTGCAGTGTTCAATCATATGGTCTAGGGAAGAACTTGTAGAGTAGGGTTAATGGTTGTTTCCAATGATGACAATGATTCCAAGGGTCTTTTCCAACCTAAATGATTCTGTGCTTTTGTGATCAAAAAATGAATCTCAGACCAAAAATTCCAGTACAGTTTTAAACTTACACTTTTTGTATATTCTTTTCAATCTAAGTATTAATAAAAAGAGGTGAAAGAAAAAAGGAATGGTTTTGGTGTCTGAGAGCATTCAAAGCCTTACCTTTTAACTTATCACTGAACTGCCAGCTCATAGCACTCATGCTTGAGAGGGTGACTTCCCATTGGTCCTGGTAAAGTTGTGATACCACATGGAAGAAATCAAGATTTATAAAAGCAGAGGACAGGCATGAGGCATGCCTGCATATCCTAGTACCAAGGTATTCATATGAGAATAAGGACTTCTGTGTTCATAACTTTGCCCCCACTATGCTTTCTGCATTTACTATGCAAAAGTTTAGTCTTTATTAGTTTATATTTGCTCTTACACACTTCGTCTTGGGAAATAGTAGAGGAAGAACTTCCCATCCAGAACAGAACACATGATAGATGAGTATTTAAGCATTTTAGTAGGATTTACCATTTGGGGTCTTTTTCCATCCCGTGTAATTATTTTTGGACTTGGAGTCATCGTGTGACTGGGAGTTTCTCTGTAACTCCTCATTATGCCAGTTTGAGGAACCGAGGCTCTGAACTCTGCAGTGTTCAGCTCTGGGGATTAAAGCAATTGCACAACACTACTCTTGACCCACTTAAAATAAAGCTGAACAAACTAATGAATCCTGTCTCCACTGCTTTCTGTAGGGTGGGGGTTTTTGTTTGTTTTCCCCAACTTTTTTTTTTTAATGAAGTATAAAGGTGTGAAGTACTTACAAACTTAAGCACTCATGGTTTAGTCAGACCTTGATCTTCTTCATCATATTGTTCCTGGCATTTGTCTCTCAATGCCATACAATACTGCAGAAATACTGTGCTGACAATCATGCTGTTTTCTCCAACAGCATTCAGCAGTCTCTTGTTTACACAGTTTCATCTCTAAGCACGCATGCTGCCATGTCTAGCTAGAAAATGAAATTTACTTTTCTTTATTGTTTCACCCAGTCCAGTAAAGTGATAGTTACTTTTCTCATTGGCAAATTATTTTATTAGAATTTTCACTTATTCTGCCACCACTACCAAAGTTTTACTTCCTTCAAAATATCTCCACATATTAATCTTTAGTATAGATTTCAACACCTGCATGAACAAATGAAGAATAAAGGTCATTAAAAGGACATTAAAAAGAACTCATTTCTGTATGGAAGAATGATTTTTATTACTTCACAAAGAGGTCATGTTCCAGGAATATAGTAATAAGGTTTTTTTTTTTCTAGGTCTTCATGTGGCAGGAACACACTATGTAACAGTTAAGCTAAGGACTCAGCAAGGACTCAATTTTGCACAGTAGTGAAATGATTATTTTATATAGCAAAGTGATTTTTATTGTCTCTTGATTTCCCTCTTCTTTCAGAGACAACAAAAGAAGCAAAGACAAAATATCCAGAAAGTGCATGTTCCTAATAGCCTGACCCAAAATGTTAGGGAGGGAGATTTTTTTAAGAAGCTAAATTTCAAGAATTGGTTAATGAAAGCATAACATTTATAGGAAAAAATATGAGCTAATAGTTGCAGGCATTTGATGATATTCATGCACCATGAATATCATTATTGCCTTTCACTCCCCCCCAACCCCTTCACCCCTTCTCTCCTGTGGACTGGAACACTTATTTGGAAGATCTTTGCTTCAGTGGTGGCCAGATATTCCTGATATTATTCTCCCTTGCATTGCTGCTACAGAATCTTTCCAGTATGTAATGTTTAATGGAATTCTGAATGAAGAACAAGTTCATAGCTGTGTAAACCACTATAAAAAAGATAATTCTAAACTTTAATAGAAAGTTGCTGTTAAACCAAGCTGCTGTTGTTGTTGTTGGAGAAAACAAACAAAACAAACACCATGAAGATGTATCTCTTGTTTCTATTGCTACTGACTGTTATTTTGGGGGCTTAAACATTTGAAAATATGTTGATGTTCTTGGTCTTTCCTGAAAAAAACACTGTATGCTTTTATTTTTTTATTTTATATGCATATGGTAACTAAAAATTTTGTTTGACATTTGATATCTGTATGCTTTTTATAGACTGAGGTCATCTGTTATGCACAATTAAGGCAGACCAATAATTTTAATACATATTGAATAACAGAATCTTTAGAACTTTGTGAATTATTATTTAATAAGCCATCAATGCAGAAGAATTTTAGCATAGCTAAGAAAAAATGTGAACCATGACAAATCTAATATGTATATATAGGCCATTAAATTGCAGCAACAGTCCTGTTAGGTTGACGGCTTCTGTGATTTTCTATCAATTACACTTTTACATAAGCAGTGAATATAAAGTGACCAAAAAAAAAAAAAAAAAAAAAAAAGCCAATGCAGTTTCTGCATCTCGTTCTGTAGCAACAGATGTGGCGAACTGAGGATATGAAAACAAATCTCAAAAATTAGCACGATGAAGTAGTCAAGGTAATTGCACGGATGTTTGACCTAGAGCGCCACCTAGTGAAACTTTCATGAAGAAATAACAAACACTTGTGTTCACTTTCTTAAATTGCAGTCTTTAAGCTTCACGAGGTTGCTGTCTGCCACAGGTAATCGTATTTAGGAACTCAAGATGATATATTTAGAATGTTATAATTTTGAGAGTGCTAAAAAATATGTGAACTTTTTTTTTTTCCAGAAATCCTGAATACCCCAAAAAAAAGAGAGTATCTTTACTTCTTTATCCTATCCTCATTTGTAATGCTGTTCAGTAATATTTTAGATAAATTTCTCTTCCAATTATAAAATAGGCTCTTTTCCCATTTGTATTAGACATCAGTCTGAATCATAATGTCATGTTTACTGGGTTCCGAGGATGCATAAGACATGAATTTAGAGCTGAGCCCATATTTAATTAGTGATATTGTGATGGTGAACACATCAGAAGCTGTAGTGAATTTCAGAAACAGTACAAACATGTTAGGAAAGCAACTTACAAAGACGAGACTGAGATGAGTGAAAGAAAGAAAGAAGAAGGAAATGTTTTTTACATTTGTCACCTCTAACTTTTTTGGTGCTGTATGGAAAAGGAAGGTGAAATACTGCACAGCTGTGTGATACTTACAATCCTGTGGAAGAAAATATCCTGTAGCAGTGGAAGAAATTGCTTTATGCTACTTCTCAAGAAAAAAAAAATATACTGAGATAATCATGTTGGGGCAAGTAACACAAATACTAGGAGAATACTGACTTCAAGCTAAAGTCATAACAGAATTTTAATTTCATTTCACTATTACTTTTTTTTTTTTCAGATGGGCAGCTGACAACATGTTAAACAAGTTACAATATAATAATGCTCATCATTAACTCTTCCCTTTCCAGATTCAGAGGTCAGATACATACAAACAAAATATTTATATTCTAAAATAAGTTTCTAGAATGTGGGAAAATAGCAGACTTCTGATTGTTTTAGCACTGAATAAGAAAATGTCTTTGTGAGAGGGTAGGTTGGTGAGAACAATTTGTGAATAGAGAATTAATAGCTTCAGCATGTATATAGACAAATAAGAAAAGTGCTAAAGTTTCTCAAGCTAACATAAATTTGATTTTCTAGCTTTCTAGGACTTTGCAACTTTAAGAGTATGCAAAAGTTTTTATTTTATATTTTTTCCTATATTTTTTGTATATTTGCCTTATTTTATTTAAAATAAAAGATCCAACAATATGTACTTTTTGGTAGTTACATTTTCTGCATCATTATAGCTGCAACGGAGATTGTACAGATTGACAGAACTCATAGCACTGGAACAGGCTGTCCAGAGACGTTGTGTAGTCTTTTTCTCTAGAGACTTTCAAGACCTGCCTGGATCTGTTCCTGTGTGGCATGCCCTATGTATTCCTGCTCTGGCAGGGGAGTTGGACTCAATGATCTCCAGAAGTCCCTTCCAACCCCTACCATTCTATGATTCTATGATAGTTGAAGAATTTTCCTCTTATGCAGTGGTTTGAGGACCTTGGGCATTGACTGCTGAAAAAGAAGGTGGGGTTGGGACTTCCTCTTACTGAGAATTCCCAAGTGTTGGAGGGAAGATGATAGTGGGTGTGTTAATTCTCTGTTTCATTTCCTCATATCTTTCTCACTGAGTAAAAGATTCATTTGTGTGGGTGTGTATGTATATATTTGGGTTATTAGGAATGTGACTGCTCTAAAGGGCTTTCTGAAATTGGGAAGACTGAACTGAAGGGAAAAGCATCTCAGTAAATCATCTATGTAATTTTTACCCAGTACTGCGAGCTGTGGATTTTATTTTCCACGTTCTATATTTGCCAAGAACACAATTCACTAGATGGGAAGGGTAACTTGGAAAAAACCCCTAAGTATACAGTGTGTCTTCCCATAGGTAAAATCTGCTAATGCACAGAGTATTGTTTATCGGGTGTATGTTATGCATATTTGCACATTTTACTCCTTGTGCCTTATTAAAGCAATCATTCATAGTTAACATAAATGGTCACTAAAAAAAAAAAAAAAAAAGCTTCCTTTGATCTATAAACTTAGATGCTTGACATGTCCTGACACTTGCAGACAGGTTTTTATGCTTTTGAATACTATTTGAACTCATGTTTCCCTCAAGTGGTGGCTTGGTGAATATTATTATGTGCATGTGTTGCACCTGACCTGTTAGTGCTGTGGGAGTCTGATGCACTTAATTAATGTGTCCTGGGGAAAGACGAGCTGTTTCCTGGGGGAGTGAGGTGAGGAAAGGCAATAATTAATGGAAAATAATTTGAAGATTATGTTAGATGTCATTTAATCTATTCCCTTCCTCACAGTTAAGTATGTAAGTGTGTTTCACTTAGTTCTCATTTGAGAAATGTCTGGTGTTACCAGTGCACAAGAACTATAATCTTTCATGCTGTATCTAAATCATTCTCTGAGAAAGACAGAGATTTTCACTATTTACAGGTAGTATAGTAACACATAGGCATTATGATGAAGTTTCTGTAATTACTGTTTCTGCAAAGAGAATACTGAACCTACTCTCCAAGAGAGCTGGGAGAGGATGTTGGAGGGAAAGGGAACAGAGATGTAAAGACAGTGTAAAATGGGCTGGTTGGGTCAACAGGAGTGAAAAATACCACATAGAGCAGTGGAGCTGTCTTTTCAGTTGAAATCACAAGGATTTATAGTAGCCTTTTTTCTCTCTCCTCTCTGGATTTGCTTCTCTACAGTTCACCGTGAACTCAGGAATAATGTTAGTTTTTCTTTCTAAAAGTGGGATATGCATCTGGTACTACCACTAAATATTCTGAATATAACTGAAAAAGAGTGTAAGGAAGAGGTGAGAAATCAATTTCTAGATGTTACTGGTAGTCATTATGCCTTAGTTCTTTTTGAGTGAAGGAGAAATTTATAAGAACCTCTCTTTGTTAACATTGAAAATGATTGCTTTTCCTCAACTCTTTCCTTTTTTGAAGCAGTATATAGGTTGAATCTTTGCAATCACTTGGGAGACAACGGGGGAGCAGAGGGAAAGATACTTTTCAAATATTCTCTCACTATGATCATAGTTAATAAAGTTCTGTTGGACCTGTCTTAAATCATACTCATGTTATTAGGCACTTAAAGCCCTGATTCTGCAACACCTGTTCACATACTGGGTACACTACCAGTTGTCTGGATCCTGAAATAACAGAACTTCAATTACTCCATGAAGGTACAGGAAAAGTTACATCAAGTCTGTGCTTTGGACTCAGAAAACATTTATGACATTTAATCTTTCTAGAGGTATGGTAAACAAATACAACTATTTGTATATAGATGTTTCTCATTTAAAAGTTTCAAAGTAGATTGGATATCTAATCTGAAAAAAACTTACATACATTGATGAGACAGATCATTTCTAATGATCCAGATACCATATTATGAATTCTTAGAATCATAGAATGCCTTGGGTTGGAAGGGACCTCTAAAAGTCATCCAGTCCAACACCCTGCAGTAAGCAAGGACATTCTCAACTAGACCAGGTTGCTCAGAGCCCCATCAAGCCTGACCTTGAATGTCTCCAGGGATGGGGCCTCTACTACCTCCTCCTGGGCAACCTATTCCAGTGTTCCACCACCCTCATAGTAAAGAACTTCTTTCCAATCTAAATCTACCATTCTCTAGTTTAAAGCAATTGCCTCTCGTCCTATTTCTACATGCCCTTGTAAACAATCCCTCTCCAGCTTTCTTGTAGGCCCCCTTCAGGTACAGGAAGGTCACTGTAAGGTCCCCCTGGAGCATTCTCTTCAGGCTGAACACCCCCACCTCCTGTCTGTGTACGGTAGGTGCTGAAATATACTACAAAATAAATAAGAAATATTCCTGATTCAAAAAACCCATACTAAGAAGCAGTGTCTTTACTGGAATGAGAAAATTTATCTATCCTGAAGTAATAATAACAACAACAATAATAATAACAATGAAAGAATACACACAAAGGAACAAAAGCTAATGAACCAAGGATTGAGAAATGGAGTCAGCATATCAAAGAATACTCTGATATCCTCCATTATTTCTTACATAGTATCTTTGTTTATGTCACTGTTACACTAAATCCAGTAACTAGACATCAAAGTATAACAGCAGGAAAAAAAATAAGGTAAGATATGCAGATGGACCACCCAACGGACCTCTTTGTTGGCCTCCACCTTCTTGTTCTTTTATACTGAAAACAATCTTTGATCTTTCTATTCTGTTGCCTATTCTGTATCCCTTCCTTGGACTTGTAGTAAAATGGACATATGTTCTCTCATATTTTCTTCATTGTAATATTCTTTCATAAAATACATTGAACCTATAAATGGGGGATGGCAGGTACAGGTTTGAATTTCCTCAGTCAAAAAGAGGGAATTTAAAGCAAGACTCACACATTTGTGCACAGGCAGAGTAAAATAAGATGCTATAATGGCTAGGCTAAGTGTAATGTCCTATTTAGTTTATTTAAAGCTAGCTAAAGCGTCACTACATTATTTTTGCACTTTACATGTATTCATGGCTTCCTAAAACAGGGATAATGTGGAATTTAGTTTCCAACAAACCTTACCAGGCAGAACTTAATTTCTACACATTTTAATTTTTGCCTGAGTTCCTTAGTCACTGAAAGGCTGTTTTTGCACCTGTTGAGAAACCCTTCAATTTTGACAACATCTTGGCATCTATCTCCCAAATATGCCTGAGAATGATCTAGAAAAGTGATGCCTTCCTCCGCCTAATTGTTCTGCACGGTTTAATCTGATAGACATGTTCAGAAAACAGAGATTCTGGGTCTACACAAATACAATGTCAGCCAATATTACTTGTAAAACAGATGACTAAGTGAAAATGGGTGTGTCACATCTTGAGTAAGAAAAATTAAAACATCTGGATATTCTCAATGACTAAAATTGTATATTTAAAACAATTAAATCCACAAGTCATTCAGCCAGCCACTGAGACATTTTATTGGATATTGTGCCTTTGGGTTTAAATGAAGGGGGAAAAGAAAGGAGAAAAAAAAAAAAAAAAAGAAAGGAAAACATCCATCCACCCCAACTGTAGTTTGTTAATAACTATTAAAAGGTACTAATCAGCTGAAAAATTTTATTTACTTAATCTAAACTCATTCAGCAAAGAATGCAGCAGTGGCAAAGGTCAGTTCAGCCCATTCCAGACAGACTAGCAAGGTGAGGTGGTGGAGTTGTTCTTTATGGGAGAGCAACCGGAATGTGTCAATCTCTGCCTAGGAGGGGATGAAGAATGTGTTGAAATCTTAGGGATAAGAATTAAGGGGTAGGCTAATATGGGCAACACTGCTGTGGTTGTTTACTACAGGCCACCAGATCAGGAAGAGGAACTCAATGAGGCCTTCTACAGAGAGCTGAAAGTAGCCTCATGATCAAAGGTCCTGGTGTTCGTGGAAGACTTCAACCACCCTGGTATTTGCTGAAAAGGCTACACAGCAAGGCACACACACTCCAGGAGGTTCCTGCAGTGCATTGATTACTTTCTGACACAGGTGATGGAGGAGCCAATGAGGAGAGCTGTGCTGCTGGAGTTTGTACTAATGAACAAAGAATGTCTGGATGGAGATGTGAAGGTTAGGGCTAGCCTTGGCTGTAGTGACCATGAGATGATGGAGTTTAGGATGCTTAAGAGGAAGAAGCAAGGCAGTAAGCAAGATTAGAAACCTGGACTTCAGAAGACCTAATTTGGACATCTTCAAAGACCTACTTGGAGGAATCCCATGGGTTAGGACTCTAGCAGGGAGGAGGGCCAGAAAGAGCTGGTTAATATTCAAGCACCACTTCCTCCAAGCTCAAGATCAGTGTATCCCCATAAGTAAAAAAACAAATAGAGGAGGCAAGAAACCTGCATGGATGAGCAAGGAGCTTCTAGAAAAATTCAAAGGCAAGAACTTTACAGAATGTAAAAAAAGGGGACTGGACACTTGGGAGGATTCAAGAAGAAAGGCAAAGGTCTTCTTGGAATTAAATCTGGCAAGGGATGTAAAAGGCAATAAGCAGGGCTTTTTCAAACACATCAGCAGCAAAAAGGAAGACTAGGGAAAATGTGGGCCCAGTGCTGAATAAAGTGGGTGCCCTTGTGAGGGAGGATACAGAGAAGGCAGAGATATGAAAGTCTTCTTTGCTTCAGGCTTTGCCACTAATACCAGCCTTCAGAAATCCAAGTCTCCATCATCGTTGAAAGGTCATGGGAACAAGAGAGATGACTAAGGAATGGAAGAAAGCAAATGTCACTCCAGTCTTCAAAAAGGGCAGGAAACAGGAAGCAGGAAATTACAGGCCAGTCAGCCTCACCTCCATTCCTGGTAAGGAGATAGAATAGCTCATTCTGGAGGTCATCTCTAAGCATGTGGAGGAAAAGAAGGTTATCAGGAATAGGCTAGCATAGATTCAGCAAGGGGAAATCATGCTTGACCACAGGGTCACAGGTGTCAGGGGTTGGAAGGGACCTTGGAGATCTTCATGTCCAACCCCCCCTGCCAGAGCAGTATCATACAGTCTAGCACAGGTCACAAAGGAACGCATCCAGGCAGGTTTTGAAAATCTCCAGAGAAAGACTCCACAACCTCTCTGGGGAGCCTGTTCCAGTGCTCTGTGACCCTTACAGTAGGAAGTTCCTCCCCATGTTAAGGTGGAGCCTCTCGTGCTCCAGCTTAACATCCATTCCCCCTTGTCCTATCACAGGGCACAAGTGAGAAGAGGCTGTCCCTTTCCTCTTGACACTCAGCCTTCATATATTTATAAACATTTATCAAATCCCCTCTCAGTCTTCTCTTCTCCAGATTAAAGAGTCCCAGGTGTCTCAGCCTTTCCACATAAAGCATGTGTTCCAGTCCCTTCATCATCCCTGTAGCCCTCCATTGGACTTCATTCAGCTTGACATGGCCTAGTGCATCCTTCTCTATTTGGCCCTACTCTGAACAGGAGGCTGTTCCACATGATCCCCAGATGTCCTTTCCAGTCTGTCCTGTAATTACTGAATATCTATTTGTGACAAACTCCTTCTTCTCAGTAACCAAGTGAAAATCTCCTCTGCTTGTACACAAACTTTTCTTTCCTTGAAGGTAACATCCAACTTTAATAACAGTATCTTGCAACCTCTTGGTTCTAACCAACTGTGGATGAACAAGTGAAATTCATATTCCAACACTACAAACTTCTGATGCAGTGCATCAGATTTATTCCTTTCAGTTAATGCGGTAACAGTAAACTGTTTTATTTATTGGTTAATCCTTTGCAGTTAAAGACGTATAATTGCATAGATTTCTCTATTGTAATTCATGCCTTAAATCTTAGTAATACCATGACATGCAATTTGATTAAAAAATATGAAGAATGTTTTTATAGTTTATGACAGAAAATCCAGACTCACAAAATTCTATTCAAAATGCAGGCAGTGGTTATGTTAAGTGTAACAGTTTTCTTAATATATACATATTTCAGAACTACAGACCTTTATAGTAGATTTACTTTTGTATCAAATATATGTTGAAATGAATCTTTGTAACCAATATGAGCATCTGGTATCTCTGTCACCACTCAGGATTTTACTAATAAGCAAGCAAGAGTGACAAAAAGCCACTATGAGGCATTATGTGACTTACAGAAAAAGACAAATGGAATTTTATCATATTAATTACCAAAATACACATATACGTTGAACTGACTGTGTCTAGTAGTCAACTGTCTAAGATTAAAGGGCTTCATTGTTTCAAAAATGACAAAGCTTGCTGTATGGGAGTGGAATAAAGAGATGCTCTCTCTATGTTCTTCAAGAAGTATTTGACTGTTTTTAATAAACCTTTTTTTTATAATGAAATGTTAGAGTATCCTGAGAAAATGCTCCAATCCTTAAATCTTGATGATTAACACTTTTTTTTTGGTAAAAAACCCCAATGTTAAAATCATAGAAATCAGAAGGATATATATTATGGGTATTTTTGACTGTTGTTATTAAGAATAAAAGGCTGAAAAAAGGTCATTATTCAAAAATCCATCTTGTATTTTAGTGTAATATTGGTTCAATTCGGGTTTATGTTAAGCTGATGCAAATAAAGAATAATTTCTTTGAAATCAGAAAACTTACTCTTCAAAAAGCTGGCATGCAGTTAAGAGCCTTGTGTCATGTCTTTAAGTGGATTGCATATCTAAATCGTTACAGTCCGTTTACTTTGCAAAGTCCTCTGGTCAAAGAGTGCTGTTTGGAACCAGATAAAATTCAAAATATACTAATACTTCCTTATTTAATCCTTTTATCATCCCCCTTCTTTCCCCCTCCACCTTAAACAAACAAACAAACAAAAGAAAACAAAAAAAAACCCAACCAAAGAAAAGAAAAGAAAAGAAAAGAAAAGAAAAGAAAAGAAAAGAAAAGAAAAGAAAAGAAAAGAAATTAAAAAGGGTTTTCTAAACTCTGGCTATTGCATAAATATATTTGGGGTTTTTTTTGTTTTTTTTTTTAAATGCACTTCTGTTCAGCACAGTTTATTCAGTTGGATGATGATCTCAGAAGCATGAGATGCTGATTATTGTTCTAAATTTTATTTTTAAAGCTGAAATTCCATTTGAGTGTGTAGTCTATTTCTTTCAATTAATTCAGCTGCAGCGTGTGCCTTGCTTTCTGTCATCTGCATTACAATAGCAGTGACTTCCTTGCTTCTGTGGGCACCTAGCCAGAAAGACAGAGTAACCCTGGTGTCTCCCTGTGCTTTCACTGCCACTTCAATGGACTATTGCTGTCAGCAGTAAAAGTACAATAAATTAAGACTCTTCCTTCAGTGGAAACCCTATGATAGAATTTAGGAGTACTTTAATATTTTACAAGAAACTGAGACCATCTGTTAAGATCCAGCTGGTTGGCTCTTGGTCTAATAGAGTGGAAATGCATATTGTGACTATCTATTCGGGTGGTTTCTTCAGTTGTCTTTCCCATTGTTAATCTTTCAGTAATCACATTCTGTGTCACTGAGTGGTCTGAGCAAATTCTGCTCTCAGGTGAAACCTTAGGGGTTATGCTTTTAATTTAATTACCAGCTTGCTCAGTTAAAGTCCTTGCTTAGCTTTAACAAGTGTGAAGGAAAATAGGAGGAATATTGTAATGGAGAAGTAATTTCTGTTTAAAAAGGGCAAATTTAGGACTTAAATGCCATGCAGCTAAGTAAAGAGCAACAGAAAGGTTAGGAGATACTGAAAGTTAATACTTTTAGGGTGTTTTGTAATGTTGTGTATTCTGCCACTGTCAAAAGGAGGACTGTCTATTCACTAAGCTGCAAAAGAGGTATTTTGCAGTATTAATCTTGTTTACAGACTTCATAAAGTTCATCCCATATTTTTATTTCACACATCAAAAATATTACAAAGATAATATAAAATACCAGTCCACCTTCATGTAAACAGAGTTGTTAAGATGGTGGGCATTTATCTTCTTGTAAGTTGACTCAGGGAAGTAATAACTGACTGAATCTCTGCTTTATACTGACTTTCTTTATATATATGATCACAGAATGGCAGGGTTTGGAAGGGACCTCTGGAGACCATCTAGTCCAGCCTTCATGCTAAAGCAAGTTCACCTAGAGCAGGTTGCACAGGAAAGCATCCATGTGGGTTTTGAAAGTCTCCTGAGAAAGAGACTCCATAACCTCTTTGGGCAGCCTGTTCCAGTGCTCACCCTCATTGTAAGGAAGTTTTTTCTGATGTTTCAGTGGAACTTCCTGTCTTCCAGTTTGTGTCCATTGCCTCTTGACCTGTTGCTCAGCCTCAGTGAAAGGCCCTTGCCCCTTGTCCTATTGCTGGGCACCACTGAAAAGAGACTGATCCCATCCTCTTGACACCTGCCATTTAGATATTTATAAGCACTCAGTCTTCTGCAGGCTAAACAGACCCAGGTCTCTCAGACTTTCCTCTTAAGAGAGATGCTTCAGTCCCTTAATCATCTTTGTAGCCCTCTGTTGGACTCTCTGCAGTAGTTCCCTGTCTGTGCTGAATTGGGGAGCCCTGAACTGGATACAAGATTCCAGATGTGGCCACACTAAGGCAGAGTAGAGGGGAAGGAGAACCACCCACAACCTGATGGCCACACTCTTCTTCATTCACCCCAGGGTACCATTGGCCTTCTTGGCTACAAGAGCACACTGCTGGCTCATGGTTAACTTACTGTCCACCAGGACTCTAAGGTCCTTCTCTGTGGAGCTGCTTTCCAGCAGTTAAACCCCTAACTTGTTCTGTTGCATGGGGTTCTGGCTTACCAGGTGCAGGACTCTACACTTGCCCTTTTTGATCTTTATTAGGATCCCTGCCGCCCTACTGTCCAGCCTGTCCAGGTCTCACTGAATAGCAGCACAGCCTTCAGGTGTGTCAGCCACTCCTCCCAGTTTTGTATCATCAGCAAACTTGCTGAGGGTACACTCTGTCCCTTCATCCAGTTTATTGATGAATATGTTTGTCCTGCTTTGAGTGAGAACAGAAGTAATTGTGTTTAGTGATTTTGCTTTTCAGTTCAGTACTTCTAACTAACTGCACTTTCTGAAGTTAGCAGCCTGTTTTCACAGACAGTGTCTGCTGCAAGCAGTGATAACACCCCGTGTTTAGAGTTACTACCAAGGATTGGTATGCAGACCAAGGTCACTGCTGGATCTTGTGTACCATGTTGGGGGTTGCAAGAAAGTGAAAGGCTGCACCTGCAGGGAGGAGTGGACAGGACAGGTGACCCCAAACAGACCAACGAGGTATTCCAGCCCATATACGTCATATTGGGTATAAAGCAGAGGGATCTGGAGGGTCTATAGCTTGCTTGCTTTCTTGCTCGTTGCTCTTTCTTTGGGGGCTCTGAGGCTCTTATTCCCTCTTGGACAACTTTGCCAGCTTTGCTTGGCTTGGCTCAGGTCCTCTTTTGGTTCCTTCCTTGGAGCATCCAAGGAGGACTCTGTCCATTCTGCTTTCAATCCCATTCTGTATGTTCCTGAATCCAGTACCAGAATCCAGCTGCAGAACACAGCTCCTGTCTGCTGCTGAAGGGCCCAGTCTGGGACTCCTCCAGTGCCTGCTCCACAGCATCAGTGGTGACAGTGATGTAATTACCATCAGAGGGGTTGGGTTTGATACTGGTTTTGTATGTATTTGTACATATTCTATTTTTAGTATTATTTTCATTTTCATTAAAGCTATTCTAGTTTCCTTTTCTAATCACAAGTCTCCCTCCCTTATTCCCTTTCTCTTCCCCTTTGGGGAGGGAGGGGGGTTAACAGAGAGTGTCTGTTATAGGTCTAAGGGGCCGTCCTGACCCTAAACTGTGACAATATTGAAGAAGACTGCCCCAGTACTGACCAGAGAAAGTGTCCCTGCTCACGTCAGGGAGGTCAGAGTAGATGACTTTTAAAGGTTCCTTACATTCCAAACTGTTCCATGATTCTATTGATTGTCCCATATGGAATGTATTTAGACCAGAGTCCAGAAGTGGAGTAATTCTTATTATTTTTTTTTTTTTTTTTTATAAAAAAATCCCAATATTTTATGTAACTTCTCTTTATTATATTATTTTATTGAAACTTTGGAAAGATAACTTCACAGAATGCATTAGTACCTCATTTTTCACATTTGGAAGGAAGTATAAAATTGAGAAACAACATTTCTTTAAAAAAAGGCAGATATGAAAATGGTCAGAATTGAAGCAATACATAGTATTATATCTAATTATTGTATTCATTATATCATGAGATCTATATTTCAGGTGGCACAGAGGTGTGGATTGCTCATTAGAGTTTTTATACTTTCAGGAGAATTTTCAGTGTAAAATGACAAATTGTTAACAATTTAATCACATTTTCAAGTTTCTGACATTTATTTATTTGGTTTTTTTTACTTTCTGTAAATCTTCCACTGAAAAGGAAAAAAGGTCAATCATGATTTCTTCTTCCTCTTTAACTAGAATAAAACAGCTTCTGAAAAATCTACAGATTCACATATGGTCTCAAACAGGCCAGTCATTTTGTGTGAAGACACAAAAAGACAATAATAAAAGATAGTAATAAAAGACAATAATAAAAACTAGGTCATCAAATGAGCACTTAGGAGAATGGGTAGGTAATGCCTCACTCAATCATCTGTGTGCTTCTAAGAAAGTTAATAATATTGTACACCATAGGGGTGTTTTTGTGCTCTCACACACACGGACTGTATAGACTATTTCAGGATTCAGAGGTTTGTTTTGTTTTGGGGTTTGGGGTTTGTTTTTCTTTGTTTTGTTTTGTTTTTTTTTTCTGTTTATGCATTGTTTATTTAATAAACAGAAAATGCCAGATCAAGAAAAAATTTCTGTACATAGGCTTTTCCTAGATTTCTTCAGAAGCTGAACACATGCATCTTAATGAGTGTTTTGTCTCAATTCCACGTGTTTGTTCAGTGGAGTTCTAGTGTAATGTCTCAACTGATTAATGTGACATATACACTTATTGACCTAGCTGAGTGATGCAATTCTAATTAAAATCTGAAAACTAGATCTACTAATTTTAGTTAGACTGTATTCTATAGCAACTAAAACCAGAATTAAACTCCTAAATGTCCAGAATTTCATAATCATAACATGAAATTCAGTAAATCTATGACTGTTTAAATCTGACTTTTATATTTACTGGTAGAACAGAACTCTCAGACATTCTTATTTTAGAAATCCGTGTTTTATTAGTGTTATTCAGGTACTTAATGATTAGGCGTATGCGTAAGGAACACATTTTACAGGTTTATAAGAAGTCTTTTGACAGTGCTGTAAGCCCTAAAATCTCACATAGTAAGGGACAGTTCCTGTCCACATTTAATAATCAAAAAAGAGCTAGTGAGAAGAACTACAGAACCTAAGTGATTTTCAGTCAGGTGACAGGCAAAAAATGGATTTGAGTGTCTTGACTGCTGGACCACTGTCCTAACCTTGTCTCCTTTGCCTTAAAGGTTTTTCAGAATCACTTAACTGTCAAATGTTACAGAAAAAAAAAAAAAAAATACTTTCACTCTGAACTTTGTTGTAGAACAAAATAGTTTTTTAATAATGTGTCTCCTAAATGGAGACTAAAAGGAACTATATTCCTGTCAGTTGTTTTTCCCAATTTTAACTTATGCTGTTATTCTCTTCAAGGTTTTATTTGGTAATAAGACTATGACTCTTTTTATATTCTTCATACTTTAGTTTTTGGTTGTGGGGTTTTTGTTTGTTTGTTTGTTTTGTTTGTTTGATTGGTTGGTTGGTTTGGGTTTTTTGTTTGTTTTTTTTGTTTTGTTTTGTTTTGATTTGTTTTTTTTCTGATGTCACACCAGATGACCTTCTCATCAAAACACTCAAAAATAAACTGCATTTAAAATGGAGTTAACCCCTAACCAAAGTCCTGATTCAGCAAAGAATATATAAACATATTAAAAAAATAATGTACAAGTTTTAATTTAGAAGTTAGTGACTTTATTTGCTTTCTGAATAGATAAAAAGTTAAATGTAAAGATAGATGGAGTTTACCTGTGGGATGCAAGGTCTTCCATTCAAATAATGAACTTACAAATTCTTAGAGTTGAATGTTCAGCAGGTGTAATGTTCCATAGATTCATCAAAATGAGTGGAAGTAGGCAAGTTTATATAGGCTGACGTTCTGTTCCTTAATATTTAATCTAGTTTCCCAAATGATTCTTCTAATTACTCTCTATGTTCAGCTTTACAGCTGTCTGGAAAATACAATGTGAGGGTTATCAAATATTTAATTAAATCGTGATGTCACAGACATACTTTATTTCAAAATATTCCCAAATGGTTTAAATCAATTTGCTCAATATTAAAATTGTAAACAGTAACATGCTCAACTTCTAGGCCTATATCAGTTGACATCATTCTGTAAAAGTAAGTGAATTTTCCAAGTCCACTCCTCATTTGAATAAAGAGAACAAAGCAAATATTTCCTGTCTAATTACTCACATCCATAATCACTGGGGTTTTTTTTTTAATGTTTCTGTTGTTTCCAGATGACTTCACAGTCAAAATCCATCCTATGCAAGAGTTTTCAGAACTAACTTTTTGTTGTTGTTTTGTTGGTGCTTTTTGCCCTGGGGAAAAAAAACAGAGGTATTTGTAACTGTTTAATTGGATTTGAGAATAGGATTAAAGTATCTATATCCTTTAAGCGAAACTGTTGGGACAAAGTTGCTCTAATACTAAAAAAAAAAGCAGATTAAGCAAAATTTCTTTTAACACCTTTATTTCATAACTAGAAATGTTTGTGTATTCAGGTACAGAATTGATAAAAAGAGTTCAAAATGGTGCTTCAATGTTACCACAGACCTTCATTGTACACACAGTATTTTATCTATATAGTGGTTTCTCATTTATCAATAATGATATAGAAGTAGGCTTGTCCTAAAGAAGGATATCTTGAAATCTATTTTTTTTTCTTTTTATTTCTTCAGAGAAAGAAAAGCTCAGATAAAAATCAGAGCTTTAAAAATAGTTAGAAAGCTTCTACAAAACAAATTAATTGCAAAGAAGTGTAAACGAAAATAGTTAAAGCTCTCAATACAGTTTGGCATTCTTGGATCAAGTCCAGTCAGATTATGTTTAGACTTAGTGATGACAAAGGTCAATAAAATATCAGATTAAAGTCAAGAAATAAATATTAAGTGATGCACTGCTGCAGATTGAGTGTGGTGGTTTGACCTTGGCTGGATGTACCAAGCCACTCTCTCATTCCCCCCCTCCTCTCAGATGGACTAGGGGGAAGAAAATAAGGTGAGAGTCATAGGTTAAGACAAAGGCAGTTTAATGAAAAGAAAAGCAAAAGAAAACAAAGATTTATTCTCTATTTTCCATTAGCAGGTGATGTCTGGCCCATTTTCATGAAGCAGGGCTCCAAACACATAGAAGTTGCTCTGGAGGATAAGTGGATCCCCCACACACACACTTTTTCTAGCTTATGTTGTTAAGCTGATGTCATATGGTATGGAATATCCCTTTGGTCAGTTTGGGTCAGCTGTCCCAGTCATGTCCCCTCCCAAGATCTTGTCCACCCCATCCCACTGCAAGGGGAATGTTGGATAAACAGCCCTGGTGCTGTGCAAGCCCTGCCCAGCAGTAGCCACAACATGGGTCTGTTATCAGCAGTTTTCCATCTGTCAACACAAAGCACAGCACTGGGAGGGCTGCTATGGAGAAAATTCACTCCGTCTCAGTCAGACCCAATACTTTGAGGTATGAGCTAAGCCCCACACAGCTACTCACTCACTCCCCAAAAGCAGGTTAGAGGAGAGAATCAGAAGTGGGAAAACTTGTGAGTTTTGTGGGTTGAGATAAAGATTATTTAATATAGGGGAAAAAAAAAAAAAAAAAAAAAAGGGGGGAGGGCTAAAAATAAAAGAATGTAAAAGCAAAAG